>CABFWO010005528.1:25601-46571 GCA_902155825.1 Timema genevievae | reverse complement strand
CTTCCATGGACGTCTGGAAACGTGACTTGCATGAGCTAACAGCCTTAGAGGTGCCATCAGTTGGCTTGTTGACTTTGGCGAGAGCGTAGTTCCTAGCGGCGAGTGATTTCCAAGCTCCACTCTTTACAATGGGGCATCGGGCTCGGAGCAGGACTCGGCGAAGTGAGTAAGTAAAGAAAACAAATACAAGTTACTAGTATAGTATGGAACACTAGTATAAAATTAATACTTTTTTTGTTTTGCTTGCATCAGTTCATTCTCACACATTCTAATCGAACAAGGCTAATCCAGTTTAGCCCATTACAGTCTGAGTTGGAGATTGTTCGGTCTATGGCGCTAGCATGGCAATACAACGAGCTATATAAAAATAAAATTTGTTCAAAGAGAACTTCTAGAAAACAAACCATTTTATGCATCGGCCTTTGAAAAATTGTGTTTAAATTATTAATAGGACTACAGTATTTAGTCATTAATAAAAAGACCAGCTGAATCACTCACAACAAACAATTAATAGGAGGTGGAAAAACTCAACTCGAAATAATAACGTTTCTAGCGTCACCAATGAGAAGCCTCGATAAATCAATCATATGCCGCTTTTATCAATATAGGCAGGAGATAAAACCTCTTTTAACCAGCCAAATCAAAGGCAAAACAATCGAATAACTGCTCAATTTTACTCTAGTTACCTCAGATACATGAAGTTAAAACAGGATCCCCCAAATCCTTTTTCAACTAAAACACATAGATCAAATACACTTGAACGAATCGTAAAGCCTAAGTGCACTATCCCATAAGCCCTAAGGCGTGGAAGTGATTAATAACATATTATTAAAGTTATTTATATCATTGTGATACATCTATTCTGTAGGAGGCGATATTGTAGTTAGGACAAGAGTGCGAATAGAAGAACTTTACCCCCTCCCACAATCATCTTTAAGTCCTGTTGATGGCATACCGTATTTTCACAACGTGCCAAATGGATTTACATATATGCAAATTTGACAAATTTCCCCTCTCCGACAGTGGCGTATTAAGAGAGTGGGAACGGAGGCAGGGGAGGTGGTCCACCCCATGTTACATCAAAGAGGCGGATGGCATCAAGAAAGTTGAAATACTAGAACTAGTTAGTAGTTACCAAACTGAATAAAAATTCGTTAAATTAAGAAAAAATCATCCCGGATGAAAACTGCTATTTGCATTGTGAGTACGGATATCAGGAGAAAGTGTGCGAGTAGGGTGTCATTTTCCATAAAATTTCTGTTGTAATGAGCATCCTGCCTACCATGTACGCATGCGTGGACAGCTTTCTTCCCACTGATCACGCGAGTGAGAGAGAGAATTGTCCCCGAAAGCGTGCATCAGGCATGACGTCAAGTCATTGAAGTCATTCGAAGATAAGAGAGATTAATCCCAAGACTCTCTTTATGCCTTGTGTAAATCATTCAACGAACCTTTTAGGTGCGCACTAATTTGGAACCACTTCTTCATGTGTGACTTTTATTTTTTGAAATTTGGATAGAGTATATACCTTTCTTTTCAGCCTCACCTCATAGATGGGGAATTTTGAGGGAGAATGTAGGAATGACAGTCAAAAGACTTTCTTAGAAAAGATGGAGTGCTCATTATGTCGCTGTGAAACCAGTGAAGGCAAATTTGGAAAAGCTGAGCTCAACCCTTGAAGTGTTATGCGATCCTAAAGAAAATGTGGACAAGAGAAGATCATCCCAGATTTTGCTGTCTGCTGTATGTGATTTCTCTTTTTTGAGCTACCTTTCTTTCAGGTGTGAGGTCCTAGAAGAAATCAATCTCACACAAAATATTTCCAAACAGTTAGAATCAGTCTGGAAATATGCATTATGAAACTCCAAGCTCTAAAATTATTTCTTAAATATCATTGATATGAAATTGTGGAAAGGGCCATTCATTATGAAACTAATAAGTGGGAAGAAATTGAAATTTCTATGGAGAGAATAGGGAGAGTAAGGCTCCAGAAAATGGTGCCAGGAGAGATAATAAAGGATGTCGGTCTCACATTGCCAGAAGAATTTAAAAGGCGATGCTTGAATGCCTTGATCACTTTAGTCAAGAAATGGAGATTCGTTCTGAGGCAATGGATAGAATTATATCCATTTTCGCTGTTATTCCGCCAAACACTTTAGTTGTTGCAACAAAATAACATCTTGGGAAGCATATTCCAAATTTGACTAATATTTTCGATTAATTCTCCGATGAAGATATCGATGTGGAAATTGGACGACTGTGGAAGCATTTGAAGGCTGTCAAAATCACCGTCTTAGAGGCAAACAAATGGACAGAATTGCAGTTTCTGAAGTTTATGTGAAATGGGATATTTGTGATTCACTGCTAAGTTTGTCACTGTGTTTAAGATTATTTCTGACTGTCTGTGTGTCTATTTATTCATGTGAAATAAGTTTTTCCAAATTGAAATTAATAAAAAATTACCTACGATCTACTATGAGACAGACAAGATTGACAAATCTGACTTAACTTTAAATTGAACATAAATAATCAAGAAAGGTGATTTTGATGAGGTCATCAATCGTTTTGGAGAAATTAAGGCTCGAAAACAGATACTGTGATTCGTTAAAGAGTAGGCAAAGCGTTCAGACTGGATTTTATGGTTTTTTTTTATTTTAAATAAAATAAGATGCAGTATTAATTTTTCATCGAATTTTAAACTATCTGCATTTTCTTTCTTCCAACTTGTTTGTGAAAGTACTGTACTGTTTAAAAATCTAATTGAAAAAAATAACTTTTTTTATGTGTTAAAATTTAAATGTTACATTATTTATGGGGGGAGGGGGGGGAGTGACAAAGGAAGGACCTACCCTTGGTGTCAAATACTCTAGGTACGCCACTGCCTCCGAGAACCCTTTACGATACGTAAAATGATGTGGTATTGATCAACAAAGCAGTAAGACGTAAGTAGTCCTATGCCTATGCCTTGAAAGGTCCTGCGTATATGCGGTAATACGTTTTAGAGAAGTTTTCTCTACAAACCTCATAGCTTGTAGCTATGCTACCTAGGGACAGTTTAAATGGGTCCACCATCTTGATTCTTACGTGAGTGGTAGTAAGGGATAGGAAGAGGCAAATGAATATTACATACAGATGAGACCCAGTTACTCACTCCTACAGACATCTGAGCTAACGAAAGGTCATCCCAAGAGTTTTGAGGGATTATTTGACAGCTGAAAAATGTAAACGTTACAGATTGTCGACACGATATTAAAAAGTAATCAGAGACAGTGTCAATTAAATCAATAATTGTCAGGGGAGCCCTTGTTTGAACATGACGTGGGCGGGCTGGGTTCGAAGCCCACTTGGGTGCACAGGATAGGCTATTCCACTGATCAAAATCAATTCTATCATCACCAAACGAATACAGTTTTTTAAAAAAAAGAAATCATAATTTTTACCCTACACTCTTGGATTAATTAGTGTAAATTGTGGATTGAATGAATTAAACAATAATAATCGTATTTATTTTAAATTTCATTGAAACCTTTTATATTTAATGTACCCTCTTATAATTTATTAATTTGATTCTATAAGACTATGTGCATTTTATACTTCATATATGTTCACTAAACAAAACAATCGACTGTGTACTGTTTTTCAAAATTTCATGCCCAAGTTGTTATATATACGCTCATAATAGCACTAAAGTTGAGGATACAGGGAACGCGAGGAAAAGTAAGTGTTTTTGAAGGTTTTATAGCAAATAATTTTTTAGTCAAAATAAATAAAATATTGAAGAATTTAATTTTCTTCACATGGTGAACTCAACAGTTGATAAATATCTGTCAAGGGTGTCCTTTAATTTAATGACAACTTTTTCTCTTCATTTAAAAAGATTTTCAACTAATGCCGCTATGCTCATGACAGATATTCAATAAATATTGAGGTCATCATGTGAATAAAATTTAACTTTATGTTTGTACGGAAGCAAGGTTTGATTTATTTTGACCAAAAAATGTTTGGCTATAAAACCTACATCGCCACCTTAACTTGTTGACACCTAAAATTTGATTCAAATATTAATACGATGAATAAAAAACGAATAACTATTCCAATTAATAGTCTAAAATAAAGATGTTTATTCAAATTTATAACAATTACACGATAGTCAATTAATTATTTTAAAATTACAATATAAATAATACAAGCTAATGCAACATAGGTTTGTAATCACATCAACTCTTAATGATGGTTTAATGTCAGAAGATTTAAATAATGTTGCTGAAATACCTGGAGTGGTACGATAACAGAGTTTATCTAATTAAGTAAACCCTTCAAGCACTTTGCCTTGGCATGTTGTGCATTCATTCATGATAGCATGAACTGAGAATGAATGAATGAATAGAAACTATCACATTGTCTGGATGGCCATTTTGTTGTGTTCATCGGAGCTATTGAGACAAACATACCAACGGCCACAGACAAGTAAGAAACAGACTCTCAACCTTACAGGGGTTTTCACTGCACTCCTTTTGCCAGCTTGAGTACTTCAACACTGGGCTGCGCTAGTGTCACTGCTGGGTGATGGTAGGACTAACTGCAGCGATCCTAGTGGTGAAGGACTCAAGCTGGTCTGGGTATATTATTTGTCTGTGCCCACGGTCTAGTGGACTTTGGTTGTCTCTAGTTTCCTCTTTGGTTTGTTAGCAGTGGCGTCAGTGCTGGATTTAAGCCTAAGTTAAATAAGAATGGGTTTATCTTTATGCAAAGTGCATAACTATAGCGAATAGTGCATAGCACATAGTGCGGGAAAAGTTGAAAAACATTATCTAACGTTATTTTTCTAATATAACCTTTATTAAAGTATTTTTAGAGAGCTTATCTAATAGTGAAAAGAGGTTAGGCCATATTCTATGAATAAAGGACAATAAATTTAATTAAGACGTCATACACTATGTTTCATTATAAGCTGATGTATTTTTCTTATGAATAGTGCATTGTAAACAATATTTACTATTAGCTTTTCGTAGGCTTGAATATAAACCCAGCCTTTGAATTATTGGTTGGGAGGGGGGGGAGTAGGAGGTTTAAAAAAATGTATGTGTAGGCTACTAAATATATAATATAGACTTTTTTTTCCACTTAATTGGTATTCCCGTAAAATTTTCTGGATAGATAATTTATCTCCAAGCCCGTAAAACCTACGTTCTGAAACACGGGCTCATCACGGAAATCTCGTGTCATTTACAAAGAATCAGACGTATCTACATTTACTATTCATAGATGGCAGCATCATAGTCATTCGGTAAAGTCTAAGACTTTCTACACTCTATATTGTGAAAAATGGTATTTCTTATACTATAATATAATATATGATAGAGATCAAGACAGTCAAATGATAAATATCTATTAAATAAGTGCATTAATTTGAAAATAAAGAGTATTATGTCTTGCCATTAAATAATTAAAAGGCACACCATTACAATGTTTTCAAGTTTTATGAGACCTTCTGATGTAATTTGTTAACAAGTAGCTTCCAAGATTCCAATGTTTATAAAGCTTAGGGCCTCGCCAAGTATAAATACGTCACTGACAGGCGTCGTTACACTTTGTGCTCATCATTTATATTTGTATGGGTGAAGTGGAATAAGGGGCTCTATTGAATGATACTATACCCCCACTTTATTAAGATGAGGTCTTTAATTTTCACAAAGCTACCGTTATTGTAAGAACCACAGTTATAACTTATAAGTAACATATTTTGGCATTTTTTGCTTGCGTTCTCCTGAGTTAAATATAAAAAATTAATATCTGCACTTCAATGTTGGCAATATACCAAGATAGCCTTTGTTGTTCTAGTCCATTTGATTGTTGGGATACAAATCGAAATTTCAAATGACTTTGGAGTTGAACAATTATACTGTGTCCATACAAATCCAAAATAATGGTTCTATTGGTTTTTAAAATCACAAGTAATTAAATATTTTTAAGCGTAATTATCTCTCAATACGTTTGATCCAATCTTAGGAGAGGCTAAGTCCTCTCTCAATCCATAGGTAGCTCACAATCTACTGTGAGTCCTCTCTCAATCTATAGGTAGCTCACAATCTACTGTGAGTCCTCTCTCAATCTATAGGTAGCTCACAATCTACTGTGAGTCCTCTCTCAATCCATAGGTAGCTCACAATCTACTGTGAGTCCTCTCTCAATCTATAGGTTCTCTCTCAATCTATAGGTAGCTCACAATCTACTGTGAGTCCTCACTCAATCCATAGGTAGCTCACAATCTACTGTGAGTCCTCTCTTAATCCATAGGTAGCTCACAATTTACTGTGAGTTATACGATTGGCCATTCGTATGCAGTCGAGTATGAGTCTTTCGTCGTATACCTACAGTTCACGATTGAATATGAACTATACAATCATCAAATGGTAGATTATTTTATAGACTGTGAATCATCTCACAATCTGAAGTGAATCCTTCCGATATTGACCAGTAGATCATACTAGCCTTGTTCATTTGTTTTAACTATGTATTTATAATATTTAAGACTGAAGAGAGCTGCTTGGAGCTACAATAACAGTTTCTATCTTGTGACGCATGAGTTATTATTGTATCTTCTTCCAAGCTACATTACATGATCAACTTGGTAAATTAAATTAATAGCAACATAAACAACAATATTTATGTTAGTGACCCTTGATTTGGTGATAGTCGAGGCAATTAATAAAAAATATAGCTGGGTGTGTTTTTTACAGAGCCAGGCCGTAGCCAGGTCAACATTTCGGTGGAGGGGGGTCTTATTGGGGTCATTGTTCACAGGCAAATAAATGTTACCAATATCAAATGCCTCTAAAAATATTCTATATTTAATTTTTTGGTAACTTACTACAGGGATTAAATACATTAAGTGATATAAATTTGTTTAATAATTAGAAACATATATAAGATAGTGCGTCCTCCCACCATGTCTAAAAATTCACATTGAGCATTTATTAAATAAAGTCATACCTAGTGACGACAGAACCGGGTGAGTGGAACTTCGTGGGGCTGGAGGGGCACCTCTCCCTGAAAATAATTCTTCCCCCTGGAACAAATTTGCCCTCTTCTAGATTTATTTCTCTCCATTCTTATATTTTCGGATATGGTGGGCTTAAAAATAAACTTCAAATAGTTTCTAAGAAAATTACTGAATTAAAACCGAAAAATTCAGATGAAGATTGTTTTAAATATCTTCTAATATTATTAAAATAAAATAAAAAATGAGGTAAGACTATTTCAAATAGATTTTAGAGGAGTATAATTAAGAAAAAAAAATATCACTGCAATAGCTTAAAGACAACTAATCGTCAAATATTTTTCCAAGGGTGGCATCGGAACACTTTAGGTCTGAGAACTAACCCCCTCAAAATTATATTTTGATTAATTTCCCCCCTCTCCGCCATAAAATTAAGATTCTGCCACCATCGACCTATCTTGGATAATTTTAGAAATAATTTCTTCTTTTTATAATAAAGCTAGAGATTTAAAAAATTGTACTTGGAGGCAGTTCCGTTGAGAGCCCCTAAGGGACCGGGGGCAAATAATTTTGTTGGACCCGCTTTCCATTACTCTAACGCGCAACTTTTTAGTAGACACTTCACAATCCTCAAAAAAAGGAACATAAAAGACTGTGCACTTTCAGGGATTATATTGTTAGGTAAATAACAAAACTAGTAGATTATATAAATTTTAACAACTATTTTAAGAAAATTATTTCAGAAAACTCTCCCAATACAACTTAATAACCATCCAACTATGCACGATAATTTTTCAGAAATACAACGAACATACACACATTTGCAACACATATTTTAAATTGAAAAGTGTTAGGAAAGAACTTTAAATAAAAGGCTTACCTTTTGATTTATTTGTTTGTATGTTTTATTTCTCATGTTTTATTTTTTAAATTTAAGAATTTAGCTAAGACTTAACAACTTAGAATATAACTGAGTCATTTAAAATTCACCTTTCGAGCTTTTCTACCAGCGAACTTTTGAATGATGGAATCAAGATCCAATGTCCATGCAAGTCTTGTTCCAATAGATAGTGTTCTCAGATCAGTTAGTATTTGTTGACCCATTGTTGATCTCAATCAGTTCTTTATTCTGATAAGCACAATAGAAGATAGTTCTGCTTGAGCAACAGCAACCGGCAGTGTGCAGATTGCGCGCAAAGTTATGTATTTGGAATATTGAGTTCTGTTATTTTGTTGAGCAGTTTTGTCTATCACTTTAAGATACTTGGTTCCTTCCGTTAGGTCACCAACACTACAATAGCCTTAGTGGCATAGCCTTTAATCTGGTTTATGGCTCATCCACTCAAATTTAGATAGTGGCAATTAGTGTACTTAATTTAAATTTCTTATTATACTGCACTTTTCTTCAGTTTCGCTTAAACGTTTATATTTTCGTTAAAAATAAGAAGAAAAGTTCTCGAAGCCGAGGCCCTGAGGATTTTGTGCCCTTCTAGCCCCCCCGCCTCTACTTGGTGGGCCTGCTTGGGGAAATGTTAAGCTTAGATGTCAAGTCGTATGTTATGCAATAGTCAAATTTGATATATATTATGAATAACTATAAAATAACTACACTAGTAAATTAGTAAAATGTTTTCAATGTTGACCAATAAAAAGTCTACACTAAGCACTAAACCAGCAAAACCAAAAGCATTCACATGTAGTCTGTTTTCAAACCGCATCTCTTTATATTTTCCCAAACTGCCACTGTTTATATTTTTCAAAATGTAGCTGTTTTATATTTTTTAACTGCGGGTAGTTGGGGGTGGATACATTAGCCCCATGACTTCTTTGGTGCTGACTGACAGCTGACGGCTTTGAAAAGTTACCAGACCAAATTATGTATCCTTACGCCGAACCATATGATCTGCAAAAACATGAGTTTATCAGCTGTCACTTCTGACAGTCAAAATTTAGGTATATACCTAAATGTTGACTGTCAGAAGTCAGCTGTGAGCTGTCAGTCAGCACCAAAGAAGCCATGGGGCTACTGTATATGAAACCTCACTCCCCCATCCTCTACTTATCCGATCACAGACTTCTCATTCTTATTTATTTGTAGACTCGTCTAAGACGTGTTCTTGTAACTAACTATCATTCAAAATAGTTTCAACTTGAAAGGTTTTGTTGATTCCTAACCCCAAATACTTGCCCACTTTCACAGTTCTTACCACTCACTAATACTTTCTATTTTATTTACAATATGTTGACAGTCTGCCCAGTTGGTTTGATTGCCTGACCAATGAATACAATCACAAATTATATTTAAAAATGCACATAAACATAAGAGTAATTGCGACAAGCCACTCACTCGTATTTTATTGTTTTGTTCAAACTATAATATATCTGTTTACATTTTTCACTGTCAACCTTCTGGGAGGTGGGAGTAGGAGGTCACCCCAAAACCCTCTCCCCTGGCCATGGCCTTGATACAGAAATTGGTTTTCTGGTATTTTGAGTGAGTACGTTATACTCGTAAGCATACCACTACCGTGCATTTTTAAGAGGTTTCGAAATATAGTAAGCTTTATTTATGGGAGTTTAAGGGGAGAATATGCCAGGAGCTTACAAATTTACAAGTTAAAATTAATTTTCTCTAATGAAAAAATATAAAATATGGAACGACGAAAATAAATTATTAACTACCCTTTCAATGTATAGTATGATTTTGGTAGGAAGAACAGTAGATGTTAGTTACTAAAGTTACTAAAACAGTTTTAATACATTCATACAGTAATTCGTGTTATCTGCAGCCGTCACTTTTGATAGATATAATAAGTAACTATAAAATAACACAAATAATAAAGTGAAATGTTTTCAATGTTGGCCGCAAATAAATATGTTTGAACTTACTCTACTGTTCTTCCAACCAAAATCAGGGTATATGTATAGTCTGAACGGGTAGTAAGACAGGCCGCTAAGAACAAAACACTACAATCTTCCCCCACCCCCCATATCTACAGCAATATGGGTACATTTCTACTCATATTCTCCATTCCTCAGTCTTATCCCATTTGCTTATCTAAAATGCGTCTGACACAGACGGGTAGTACAACGTGGCTATAAATAATGTCTTGTCGATAGAATTACAAATGTTAGGAGAGTTCTTTACCATTTTAAAAATCTCACTAATCGCTTTCTAGTACAATGAAAGATATTTATCCATGCTTAAAGATTAAAATAGAATTGGTTATCAATTTTAAATCAAGAAAAATTAATTTAAAAAAATAGGTTATTAATTTAAAGAGACTTAACTTTATCAATAAACTGTACAGACGTTATTGCCGAACTTTCTAACAAAATGAAAAAAATAGGTCAAGGTAATTTAAATTAATTCAATTCAAATAAGCCAAACTTTCTTTTTCGCCCATTCGGGCTATACGCCAATTTGTTAAGAATGAGGAAGGTTGAATTTATAGGAAGTGTACCCGCATTTGCTTGGAGGACGAGAGTAAAAACAGCCCGAGTACACCCGAGTAGTGTGAGGGGCACCTTATTCCCCACCTTCAGGGCTTGCCACGGACTGTTTTTTTAATTATTTCCTAATTTCGTAATACCTTGCACTAGTTACATAATTTGTTCTTTTGACCCATTTGTTCCATTCATAATTTAGCTCCATGCCACGAGGTGTTTTTTAATCATCTCCTAATTTCGTAATTTGTTTTTCTGACCCGCTTTTCCTATTTACCTAGATACAGATACAATCATTTCCGTGCTGTATACCACCGGTTCCTTCGCTTGATCCTTGGGGCTCCACCCCGCATCCCAAACAACTTTCTCCTGACAATGTCAGATCTTCCATCCCTGGACAATCCACAAATTGGCGCCAGCCAGCTCCAACCAGATCATCAGGGGCATCGGCAATTACGACGCTCCTGCTCATCCCTACCGTCGTATCAGGGACGGCGTATTGAGCCCCTTTGTTGATGTGGGGAGGTGACCAGGGAGTCAAATTGGGTGATTCGTGACCACACCTTCTAGTCGTGTGAGACTGGGGGGAGAGGCCAGATAGCGGGGATGCTGACTCAAAGGCCGTGATAAGTGATAGTGGGTGGAACGCCTGGTCGTGTGTAGCGGGGTAAGGGCACGAATAAATCTTTTTATTTTATCTTATATATAATTTTTCTTTCGAGAGCCCCAAGGGGTTGGTATAAGTTATGATTTTCTTTATGTTTACAGTCCTTGTCCAATTCAATGGATTGTGTCTGTCATTAATAAAATTACTGTTGAAAGAAAAAGTATAGTTTTCGGTTGTTGCACTCTCTCCTCTCCCCTTCTGCCCCTTCTCGAGAACCCACGAACCCATTCGGGCTGTCCACCCCTCCTACTCACCTCCCTCGGTAAAATCAAACACTATTACTCCCCCTCAACCATGGCTACTCCTCCTGAATCTCGACTCTACACCAGCCAAGTGGAAGTCCCAAGGCAACAAGGGAGGAAAGAAGGCCACACAACTTCGGGCCGCGCAGTATGCCGTATTCAGGGATCTTTGGAACCCGCGATGCCGAGCTCCAGCACCCCACTCTCTTACCCCTCCTCCAAGACTTTCCACCTCAATATCCACCCCTTACAAATTGAAACCGTGCCCAGCTTCCTCCATACCTTACCTGGAGGTAGATTACTCCACGCTCCAAAAAACCGACCCGCACAGAACCCGTAGCAAGTTCCTAAATGACCTCAAGCTCCAAGCTAGACCACTTGCCATAGGATTAAACACTGATCCCCCTTCTCTCTCACGAACCAGACCCTCACACATCTACTAGCCAAGATATCCACCTTACCCTCTCACCTCCCCTACAACCATCTCACCCTCTACTAGCCAGGATATCCACCTTACCCTCTCACATGCATACCACCCCTACAACCATCTCACCCTCTACTAGCCAGGATATCCACCTTACCCTCTCACCTCCCCTACAACCATGTCATCCTATATCTAGCCAGGATATCCACCTTACCCTCTCACCTCTCCTACAACCATCTCATCCTCTACTAGCCAGGATATCCACCTTACCCTCTCACATGCATACCTCTCCTACAACTATCTCATCCTCTACTAGCCAAGATATCCACCTTACCCTCTCACATGCATACCACCCCTACAACCATCTCATCCTCTCCCCCCACACTTCCTCAATCCCCTGAGTAATCCAGTCTAACGACAAAACCCGACGGGACATAAAGTAAATAATGGAATCTCATTAAGTGTTTATATTTTTTAGGAAAAAATATCATACACAATACCAATAGTTTATCTCTCCTGTACTCATATATATATATTTCTCACCATATATGTGTATACCTATATATTGCTCACCTTGATATAAAAAAGACAAACACACATACAATGATGTGTAGTCTGTTCACTAAAAGTAAAGCCCACGTGGTACTTACGATTCAGACTCGTACTTCACGCTCACCGTCGGGTCTTATCATTTGACAAATTCGTATGAGTCTTCTCCCAGATGGGCCAGATCTCACTGCGAGGCGTCAAAACTCCACCTGTATTAACTTCCAAAGTTTATTTTCCAGGCAGACGAACTCTCCCTCCATAATCAAGAAAAAAGATGTGAGATTCATCCTCGTTCTAAACCTCATAATCTTTTTCCTCTCCTTCTTAACGATGCTTGAGATATGTTTGATCCTTTAAGAGTTCAGTTGTACACTCTACCCAATCGCGTTCATCATGCTCGGCGCTGCTCAACGCCTAATACGATGCGTTTGGTCCATAACGTCCTCCTCGGGCTTGGTCTTCCTGTGGAAGATAACAGGATCATCACCGTCCTTCAGGCTGCACAACAGGACAGGTTTCAGAGATATTCTCCATTAATTGACTGGGCTCCCACATGCCATGATTATAACACCTTAGCCAGGACATGTTGGAATCGCACGTCTCCAAACAACCCTTCTTATCCACTGTGATTTAGTATTCTAAGTTGTCGTTGTTAATATCATTCAACCAGTAGCCCACCAGTTTAAGCATATTGAATTGTATGAAATATCCCCATCCACGCTCGCCAATATACGTTCTCTGAGAGGAAGGAGGAGGGGAACTTGCCAAAAGGGTGGTTCTCCCCTCCCTAGACAATGTTGGCAACATTGATTCATGAATTGAGGAGTGACGAATCCTCACACGATGTGTTTCCTCTCATATCTTCAAGTAGGAGAGTTCTATGATTTGTATCAACAACCTTACGTATCTTAAACAATGTTACCAGCTTTTAACTAGTTCAATGGAGGATCGATCGTTTTGTCGTGAATATAGATGGAATAAAATTATGTTGTACTTAGGGTTTATAATTTAATTCTTATTCGTCAAGCGTACCTTTCAATTATCCTCGTCTAGTACAGAATAAATCATATCGATACATCAACTATCGATACGATGCTTTAGCGGGTAATCTCATTCACATAATGTTTTTGAGCGTACGATTGAATCGTTCCAAGACGCTATATTTGGTTTACTGAACGTTGACTAAGGTTTGACCCTCTTTCATGCCATTAGAAATTTGAAATCCATGTTGTAAGACTTTGTGCCATTATCCATCCATATATGACTTATGGGAGGTAAGCTGTTGGCATGCAGAAAGACGTGGATCATAGTCGTAGTAACGTTCCTTCTTGTCTTGACCAAGATGAGAACACCCCATTCATGTTTGGAATACAAATCATTGACGGTGAAAAGGTTCTAATATCTCTTGTTCGATCAAAGTAAGGTATCATCTCCTCTAGATTGTCCTGTAGTAACTCGTTCAGCCCACGTACGGTGAGATGCCTTCTAACTAAACGACGTCTTGCAGGACGATGAAGCTAGCAAGCACACTTTTCCTTTAAATACATAATCATGGACTTAATCCGAATGCATACTTTTATGCAATGATTTAAGTCTCTCGTAATTTCTCAATTTTTGAAACGTTCTCGCTGTTATGTCACAAATGACCTGCCCCAGTCGATAAGTGCAAGTGTCGTAATCGATTGACCAATTTGTTTGGATCGTCTCAATAGGTATAATTGATTTCTCTTTTTCTCTCCGTCTTGAATAGACCTGTTCTCTCAAGATCCTTCTCATGACACATAGGTTAGAGGATCCTGTGCGTGACTTGAAACGACTAAAAAGTTGGTTCCTGAATCAATGTACGTTCGTTTCTCCGAACATGGACTTGTACACCTCCAGATCCTCCGTGGTGTAATTCATAGGTTCTTTTATGAAAAGTAATTCTAAGAGTCTCTTATGTGAGGAACTACGATATTATCGTGACAACTACGGTTCCACCAATCTAATCAAACAGGATATGAATATCCCCGGATTTGGTTGTGCTACCGTCGAAACGTACACCGTAAGTTCTATCGGAACGAACTTTATTTGTAAAGCTAGGACTACAATAAATGTTTATCATGCCTCATCTCATGCGAGTGAGTCTTCCTCCTCCCCAGCCTTCCCACAATCCAGTTCTAGTTCCGACCTTGCACTGGTGATCATCTCCATCTTGTTTAATGGTTCCACGATAGGTTTGAAGGTCTTTCTCGTGACCATATTACGTGTAGTGTATCGAGTAGCTGTTTGTACACCCATTTAATGATATTACGCAATTTAATAATATCCTTCGTAACCATCTGTAACATGGTGCGACATATGAATGTTCCTTTTGATGGATGATCCTAGTTTGATAGCTAGGCGTCAGTGGGGGATTAAAAGCCCTTCTGCCCCTAGGCCCAATTTCCTCTGCGGCACCCCTCCCCCAGAAAAAACCCAACAACCAACAACTAGGTATTTACACTGGTCTAATTTAATAGACATGGATATTGCAATAGCAATTTAGGTTTCGAGAAAAGCTTTTGTTCTATTTGAATGAAGTTTTTTTTATATTATGAACTGAAATCAAAATAAATAATAAATTTGTGAATTAAAGCTTTGAAAAACATGAAACTTTCCTATGAAACATAGTTTTTGGATGGAAAAAAAATCGTTATTTGAAAAGGTATTTTTATTCAAACTCAAACAAAAGACAATACATTAGTACAATCATATATTATAATATCTTAAGAAATACGAGAAAAATACATAGCAGTAGTTTTTTAAGTTAGGAAAAACTATTGACTTTGAAATTTGAAGTTGATGCGCTAAAAACACGTTTTAAAATTATTATAAGATATTTTTATTCAAAGTCAAGCAAAAGACAATACATTCTTATAATCATATTCATATTAATAATAACAGTATTTTTCTAAGTTATCAATATGATGTGCTAAACACATTTTAACAAATAAATTACAAATCAACACTACGTGCATTAATGGATGAGAATTCCTTAATAATGTCATCGAAATTAACATCACGCAGCATTTCAGAATTAGCTGCAAATCTGGTTAAGCTTGACAATCTTGAATCTGCGGATGAGCTACGAAGATAAGTTTTTACTCTTTTTAAAATTCTAAATGATCTCTCACCAAATGAATTCGTTGACATCATACAAAACAAAATTCTCAGCGTCGTTTCAATGTTAGGGAAAAGAGTTGTTAACTGTTTTTCATGCATGAACTTCAAAAACTCGGCAGGCAAATAGTGGTTCTTTACATCTAAGTTAAAAGCCTCGATGAACGTCTTGAAATGTATATACATTCTTCACTGAGATCTGAGGCAAGGTCAGCAGAATATTTCTGAACCAAGACAGAAGCTTTCTCCCTAATTTCTTCATTTTCCAAGGTAAGCAATTTATCGATGAAACCAAAAACTTAATTTTTATCGAAGTAAACTTTCGATCTGTTTTCTAATTCACTGGAAATGCTGTTGATTATGACAAAATGTATTTACAATTATTGCTTGTCTCCCATTCATTTAGCAGAAATCATCATCATCATCATACTATGTGTCATTAAGAAAATCTTTTCTATTTCTCTTTATTCCTCTGGCCTGCGGCCCTCCAAAGCCTGCGGCCATTACCTTGGCCTAACGGGCCTAATGGGTAATCCACCACTGCTAAGCGTAACACCTAACCCTACATGTAACATTAATGCAAACTTTTGAAATGTCTCCAACATGAAAGATATGGAGTCGTCTTTTGCCAGCTTGAAAGGTACTCAGCTTATAGATTTGTGCTTCAACAAACATACAATGTTATTCAAGTATATATGCATTGTATAAACGGTCCCGGCTCACTTGAACTTATAATCTGTTTATTTCCTCAAAGTCTATATGCAAAATCTTGTAAACCTCCTAATAGGTTTAATTCTAAGTTTATGTACATGAAACACCCTTTAATATGTGACTCCACATTGGCTGTAGATACTTCATATGAATCTGGCTTTGGTTTACCAATGCTGTGTATGGTGACATATTGTTTCTAGAAATAAGAAAAATCATCTGTAATATTGATATACATAAGCCTTCTCGTGGCTTGGTCATACAAGTCGCTATTTGACATCTGCAGTAAAGAGAAATACTCCACTAGTTTCTTCAATCTCAAAGTTAAAGAATTCAGCTCTCTGAGAGATTTGACGATTCGATCCTTTGGGCTGTCACGTTTCATTAGATTCCTCCTCCATATTCTCAACAAGAAAATCTCACGTTTTGTGATCATATCCTTGGTGATGTCGAGCGCGAGTATCTGTTCGTTATAAAGTTTATCATGAATCCTATTGGCGTAATATTTGTTACAATATCCTTTGACGTGACGGGAGTTTCAATGTTGATGATACTACTCGAGCCTGAATCGTAATATAACTATGGATTCAAATTTAGATTTCCTTCCGTTTCACCAACGGATTTATAACTGTAGAGATTATGTCCGAATTTTGACATGGACGACATGATGTATTACTTTTAACTAAGTTCAATCGTGGTTTACTAGGGCAATATAAATGTATTGAACCCGCAATGGTATCGTCTCTTATCGATCTTGTGGGTTTCGTTTAAAATTATAAAATCATACTTGTTTTTCCAGAATAATGAACACATTTTTTGTACATCTATTCCGGAAAAGGTGAGAAGGCTAGCGCTATGTATCAGCATCAGCTATGTGTAACATCTATCAAGTATGTAGCCCTATTACCGAAATCAATTCGTTTCCACGCCAAATGGAAAGGGCCAATCGCCTTAATGCCAGTTCATGAGTACCATAGTATTGTAAGCATTCTATTAATCTTCTTAATGTATGCCCATTTTTTGACACCTGTTCACTGTGTTTTTGGACTGAAATTTTGACCATGAAATCTATTTGTGATGCAATATTTATTGTTCCGAATGTTTTAACTTAAATGCATTTTCCAAATGAATTCCACATTCCTTATGTGTTTTAATTCTTTCCCTTGAGCGTTTAAGACTCTTACAGCTGTTATTGTTCTGCCGAAGAAAGTAAACACATCAACTGGTATACCCTCAGACACATCAACTCGTCCACCCAAACTTGGATTGTTGATTGGAAAAGCGTACTAAATAATTGCGACGCTAACTAACCTATTTGAAAGTGGATATACAGTGTTTTTCTGTTGCTACCACTCGCTGGCAGCTAGACTGTGAACGCAGTGTTTGGAGTAGTGGTCACTCTACTAGATAGTACTGGAGATTCTCTAGCAGGCGGCGTTTAACCAATGCTTAGAGGCAGCTCTATCACCCGTCATAAAAACATCGCGCTATAGTGATGCATACTATGCTATTTGAGCAATGCTTTTCTTACGCTGCTAACTAAACTGTGAACACAGTCAGTGTCTAAGGTGCCTCTGATACGCAAGGTCACGTCGCAAAGGAGAATGGCAATTGTAGGGAAGCGTTTCAAGTATTTGAAATCAAAGGATACGGAGTCAGGGGCTTTGTGGCGTTGTGCGAATAGGGAGTGCAATACCACTTTATCGACAAACAAAGAAATTACGGCTGTTGTACGCGCTGCTAATGCATATAACCACGATCCGATGACTAACGAAGATATTGAGAAAGATGAAGTAAGTAAATGTTCATTAAATTATTGTAACACATGGAACATCTCACTTTTTTCCTTTTTTTCTCCCTTAATTTTGTCTCTATTTGTAAATCTCGCCTTTTAAAATTAGTGATCGAGCTCTCATTATTTCATTGCGTTTCGAGGGACATTGAAAAAACCCAAATAATACTGATAAAATAGTAATCAAGCTTAGAAATTTTCTTTCAATCTTTTGGGGGTTATAATTGTTGAAATCACGTTTTTTCACTGTTACAGATTCGATCACTTATAAAAACTAAAGTCACCGACGATATCACCATTCGCCCAAACAAAATTATTCGAAGGGCGATATGCTGAAATGAAAACGTTATGCTAAAAGACCTCAATCATCTGCGTCAAACAGTGTACAGGCAATGGAAATCTCTTCTACCCTTAAGTTCCTTATCGAATGAGCCCGCCCTCTAGTTGATGGTGAGTGAACAACATTATATTCTTACACTTCATGGCGAAAGGTTCTGTTTTGTGCACGATAACATTTCAATATTTACTACTGATGACAATATGACTACGCTGTGTGAGTCTTCATTGATGTTGTTCGCTGATGGAACTTTCACTTACACCCCAAAACACTTTTACCAGCTGTATACAGTGTACGGTTACATTTCCGGACTCTACTGTTCTCTGGTTTATTTTTTCTAACTGGTAAAAGTAAGGACATATATGTGCGAGTGTGGTCTTTCATGTGCTGCTTGCTCTCGGACTTTATTTTAGTCCGAAAGCAATCCGATTGGACTTCGAACATGCAGCACATTCAGCTATAAAAACAGTTTTCACTGAGTGCCCCATATTTGGGTTTAAATTTCGCTTAAGGACAATGTTGGTTCCGAAAAATACAGACCTACAGCACGCTCTTGCGGGAGTTCAAAGCCAATTCGGAAACTGGTAAGTAGCTCAAAGATTTTTTTGGGGCTATCATATATGTCTCCCATAAACGTTGGTGATGTATTCGTCAGTTTAATGGAAACCCCTCCTTCTGACATTTTCCAGTTTGCCGACTACGTGAGCGACAATTTCATCGACGGCAACGTCCTGTTCCCTCCATCCACGTGGGCCGCACCACTTTCAGACACACCAACGATGAATAATGGACCAGAGGCATTCCACCGGCACTACAACGCCCAATTATACACTCCTCACTCAGACATGGAAAGTTGTAGAGGTTCTAAAGGGAATCCAGGTTGAGACCAGGGTTAAGATACATGCATCCGTCCATGAAAGCAAGCGTCCAAACAGGAGGAAAAGAGCCCACGAGATAGAGGTGATCGATTATATTCAACATGCTTATCAGAACATGTTGCGAGGAGACATCACAGCCGTCGATTTTGTGAACAAAGTAGGATGTAAGAATCTACCCCCCACTATTTAACTTACAAACATACATTTTGACGACCAGCTTCTAAACCAGTGCTGTGAAATTCTACTACTTGATTTTAATACAATGCATGTGAAATGACTGAATGTTATATTTAATATTTTCCCAAGGGTGAAGTATGTACTTTCTTAGTAAGCTCTTGCACCGAACAATCCAAGTTTGGGTGGACGAGTTGATGTGCCGGAGGGTAGACCAGTTGATGTGTTTACTTTCTCCCGCAGAGCAGTAAAAGTGGATGAGTCGAGTTTCACCCAACCACAATTGTTTACCAAACAAAGCATTAGAAAAAGTTTTTTTTTCTTTCCATCCACCTGCATAAATGTAAATTCATTAGGCTGATGTGCTCATAAACGTTTAATTTCCAAATTTTTTTTTTTTGCAGTTTATTTGATCAAATTAAGTTTTTGGTATATAATATACTTTATTCATTTTAATTAATCATTTTAACGCGTCATCTAACATCTTACTTCTTGGGTCTTATCACATGCTGAAACACAGACACATTCACATAAAAACAAACTATAAACAACTTTTATCATATAGTGGGCCCCCTAAACCACTTTTAACATATAACGGGGCCATTCATACTAGCCCCATTCGCTATTGTAAATCTGCTACCGGAGTGGTAGGGGGATTGACCTTGAGAGACAGCTCACACTGGGTGTGGCCTCTCTGAGAAGATCTGTCAGGGCTGACCCTGCCAACTTCTATATTCAGTCACTAGAACGCTGGCACAGTCCTCGCGTGACGTTTGGGGTAAGGAATGAATATTTTTGACATATACAGTATAACGAATCCAATAATTCACTGCGTGTAGAGAATAGTGTTCCCCCTTTTCATATTTTTTCCCAAATATTTTATAGAATAAAAGGAAAGAAATAACTTTTTATGTTGAATAATCTCCCACAAAGGGTTGGGACAGTAGGGGCAGTAACACTGCGAGAGCAGTAACGACAGTGTTATTAAAAGGGTAGAGACAATATTTAATCCATGCAGAATTTTTGTCAGTCCTCTCGCTTTAGGAGTTGGTTTTTAAACTTACAACAGCATATAATCAGTGGCTGCTTTTTTTTTTAAGTGTCCAGTAGAAAAATCGAATCTAATGTCATTCGTGTGGATATACAGTAGCCCCATGGCTTCTTTGGTGCTGACTGACAGTTCACAGCTGACTTCTGACAGTCAACATTTAGGTATATACCTAAATTTTGACTGTCACAAGTGACAACTACTAAAGACATGTTTTTTGCAGATCATATGGTTTGGCGTAGGGATACATAATTTGGTCTGGTAGCTTTTCAAAGCCGTCAGAAGTCAGCTGTGAGCTGTCAGTCAGCACCACAGAAGCTAAAACTGAGGTATAGCTTAGTTTAATATACGGTTTTACAGTGAGGGTGAAACAGTTTGAAAAGATCCATTGTTTAATTTGATAAAAACTGAGTTATGGTTTGATTTCAAACACAGCCATTCTAAATGATTGCACTAAACCAATAAACTTACACATTTAGCTCCGGTGATAATTGGTTATTAAGAGTAGTAAATAAGTTCTTGGTAATCTAATTGACAATGGATGGTTAATGGGGGGGGGGGGG
>CABFWO010005528.1:9851-25566 GCA_902155825.1 Timema genevievae | reverse complement strand
GGGGGGGGGGGGGGACACATTTGGAGAAATGTCCATATTTCAATGATGTGTTGTAGCGAGCGAGACCAGGCTCGGGCCAGCCCTGAACAGTCACCAGGCTTGGGCCACCCCTCATAGCAAGGGGGTGGGGGACATTCCAATGGGCCGAGTGTAGGGCTACACTGGACAGGTGTGACAAGAGACAGTCGAGCAACGGGACTGAGAGTGTCGAGATAAGAAGTGCATGTTTCCACACTGTAGTGGACCTTGTGCGACCAACTCAAGACATGTATATTTAATAAGCGTATAAATAAGTAGTAACACTTTGTAATATTGTAGTTTAGTGATAAGACTAGTAAGTAAGAACCGTGACAGTGTAATTTTCAAGGTTTACTGATCAAGTCTCTAGTTTGTAAGCTACACCACAATGCGGTTTAACCTGTTATATGTCGATGACGAACGATAAACTGGTATATTTTGGATTCACGCAAGGTCTAGTTAGCGCAGCGATGTGGAAAGTGCCACACCTTTGAATTGAAAAATGTTGCCAAAAATATTGAACCGCACTCATTGTTTGTCTTAGAGCATATCCCAGCTAGTTTTCCCTTCAGATGATGTCTCTCACTTGTTTGAGGAAGTTCTGATTCAAAAATAAACCCGGCCAAGATACTCTTCTGACACACCAGACCACAACTCAGTCTTTATGCGTTTTAATGCAAAAATAATATTCCCATGCTACGTGTTAGAAACAGAACTCAAGTTGGCATTGGAAAACAATGTTTTGCGTTGCTTAGAGAATTTTGTAAACAAGATTAAGATTTTTACTGTTGAAATGGTAGATTGTATTGCTTTAGAGATTTGTGAGATAATAGTATTTTAATGTTCTCTGTATTGTGATTTTACTGTATTCAAAATAATATATTAATTTTTTCGTATCAATTTGTACCTAACACTACGTTTGTGGGCTGGTGAGGATGGAAATGTCCTAAGAGTCATGTCAATGTATCCTTCGTCTAACCTGTAAAGTAGCAGGCCTTCCTTGTATTATTCCACTATGGTATAGCTTACAAGATAGGGTCATAGTTGTAATCCTTCAAGGTAAGACAGCTACCTACCTTTCAGGGTAAACGGGTTGTTCATGAGTCATGACATCCATATCTTCAAGACGCTACTTTCTAAACTAGTATCTGGAGCCAAATCTAAAGATCGACGAATGTCCACGGAAATTCAAGCGCTCATTCACTAATGTATTCGTCCAAATCACCTTTGTAAGATTTTATACAATTTATACACACATTAAAATACTTTCCATGGATACATACTTTGCACTGTAGTTAAAATTATATTTTTATCAAATATTTTCCTTCGGGTTTTTATCTTTATTTTTAAATTATATTAATCTATCTTGTGTGAAAAAAATGAATTCTAATTTATATTAAAAAATATATCACCTTTATTTCATAACATCACATCCGGTTGTAAAAATAGTCCTAAGCTCATTGCACGAAAATCTATGATCTCGGGATTTCTGGGATTGGTTTAGGATTGTTACAAACTTGCATAAAACACCTGGATATTTTGACCATCAGGCCAACAATCATATTACTCCACACTTAGTCATGAATCTCAACAATACCCTACAAAAATAAAAATACAAACAAAAATAAAATATCATCAACAATGTAAATAAATATAATGCCTTGAGAATAAACCATGTATGAGGGTAAACATTTAATAAAGAAATAAAAAGAAAAATTTAGTCACTAGTTTGTCTTATATTTTACTATTCCTTAGAATTCCTTTTACTATTCTTGTAAAGCTCCACTTACCCTCTAGGATTTACATGAAATGATTCAAGTTTACAGAAAAACAATAAACATAGTATTTCACTTGACCAGAAGCAAATTATTTTGAATAAATAAAATAAATAAATTTATAATGTTGAAATTGGATTATAAAATTTGAACATTCTTTAACATAATAAAATAAATTATTTTATAATTAGAAAATGAGAAGTATAAATACAATTTGTTAGGATATGCACAATTAAAGTTTTAGTAAAAAAAAATCTATTTATATTATGTTTCCATGAAGGACAAAATGCCAGAAAATTAGGATGTTGAAAAATTTAAATATGATAATTAATTATTTTGAAGCATAATTTCCTCACTTGTCGAAATGATTGAGTTAAATTTGTTCCTATGGATTGCATTTAATGTATGTTGGCTCACCGATGGTTGTTGATTCCTGTAGATTTAATTTGGATTAAACTTGATGTTACAAAAAATTGCTTCTTGAAAAATACCTTAAACAATTCTGGCGAGATTTTTCTTGGAGTAGCAATGGGCAACCCCCACCTTTATTTCTGTAGGTCCTTTGCACCTCAGGCTATTATTTAAACCCATTTCCTGATAGGAAGCACAATCCTTACTCGTAATATATTCAATTTATATTTCCGTGGACGAGAATTACATAATTATCACTCAAGATGATAGATTTGGAAGCCTTGTAATTTTTGTTTAAATTGTCCGGGGTCACTTCTGTCTCCTGTCGTTTTAAAAACGTTCGAATTCCAAGGAATAAATTTTCCAATCCAAAGAATAATCCACCTCAAATAAATCTTTGTTTGGAAAAAAATTAATAACTTAAAATTCAAATGAATTCAAATGTAGCAAGCAGTAAAATATATTAAATTTAAAAAGGACATAAAACCAGCTGTGTCTTTTGAGAGATTGAATAACAATGCTTGAATCTCGTGCTTAGAAAATATAAACCAACGAAACATTTATATAAACACTAGAATAACATAATCAACACGTGCTAGAGGCTCATTCTCATAGCGTAAATTGCAACTTAGTTGAATTGACACTTAGTTCCAATTGTAACCACTGAAGACTATGACACACCGGTAGTTTGTATTCATTGCTAACTAATCAAATGTTGTAATTTTGATATTTGGTAAAATGAATATTGTTGTCTTATACACAGGTAAGACCAAAAATCCATATGAAGATTTTAAATTCTAATTATCTTCTTGAGTTTTACCATTTTTAAGAAAGTTCAAAGTTCTTATAGCTGAGAAGTGAAAATAATGAAATTCAGTGTTGGCACAACTGGATCAGTGTTGCCAACACAACTGATATTTCAGTAGATCTACCGATTTTTAACATTTTCTACTGATTAATTCAAATAAAATTAACAAATCTACTGATATGTTCGTATGTTGTCAACTTCACTCATTGGCTCTTTGAAATGATGGGATGGATTTTGAGGAGGCTTGAGGGGGTGGGCTGAGTGGTAGGGAAAAGATTCTACGCAGCTTTGTAGCTTGACAACTTTCAAAAAACCTTGTACTATAAAAACAGCTGTAAACTAACCCATTTCCAAGAAGTTGGCTGTCACAGGGAAGACAGGAAGACGCTACTACACTAGTCTGAAGAAATCCACTCACTTTAAAACACACAATTTGTAACAGCTTATTTTGTCTAGCTAGTGTAACACGTACTCCCGGACACTCAAAGCATGACACGCTGATCATAGACATAGTTTTTTTTATAATTTATTTTATTTACAGTATTTTACGCGCACTTTCTAAACCTACTGATTATATCAGCACATGGAAATTTCTATGAGCGATAGCAAAAGGACCTACCAATTTTGCCAGGAAAGTTATTTTCAAATACCTTCCAGGATTCTTTTACATGCCACAATCAACATGGGACCAACGGCTTTACTTCCCCACCGAAGGAAGCTGTGCTACGAATTTTTATCGCTCAAGAAAGATTCGTTGACTCCGACTGGGTTTGAACCCACGCACATCCGAATCCTGAGGCGAGCACATTACCCCAAGACCACTGATGTCGACAGCAAAGAAGAAAAACTAAGTTAAAGGGAGGAGGAATAACATAGGTGAGTATTATCACCTACGTTCAATAAAATAATTAGTAATGATAATGTTTCAACACTTTTAAATACATATACTGAAATCTACTGAATTTTTGACGTTATTGCTACTGATTTATAGGGTACTAGGGTTGGCAACACTGAACTGGATGTTGTCGACAAATTAAATAGATAATATGGTTTGTCACTCGAATTGATCGTAAATATAATGTATAATTGAGAGAGGAGGACGTTATTTTTGTCACACTAGTATAACAGGGCATTCTTATTGTTTTAATCTCTACGATATTTTGTTATTTTTTAATGATAAATCAGAAATTTGTGATATATGAAATTCTACCGTCCCATGCCGTGTTCATAGGAGAATACAGCTATGATTGGACTTGCGCTGGACCCATTACCCCAAAGTATGGGAAAGTGTAGCTAAAGAAGAATAAATTAGAACAAATGTATAAACACTCACCCAAGGAAGAACGGAAACTCACTTCCTTTACAAAAAATAAAGAGCAATACAGTTTGAACTAAACTATCTTGACATCTTAGCTCAGTTGGTAGCCTGTCCATTTACTGAGTTAAGGGCCCCGGTTTCGATTCCCAGCATAGCCGAAACATGTATCATTGTTTAAATGTGGGCTTCCCTTTCACAGCGATGAATTAATGGCCGAGAACTGGTTGCTGTGCTTGTCCTAGTCTTAAGTTAGATTATAAGGCATATGAAGCTACGACAGACCTGGGCCGTGTCTGAATAGTTTGTCCCCTACGCACTTGTGCACTTTACTGCGCACTTTAATAAAACAAGTTTCTGGCGCCCCTAAGTATATAGGGTGCATGATAGTTTTCGGACATCAATGTACAGCTAGAGCCATCTGGTGGCTAATTCTGAACATGCGTTTCCATGGCAACGATAATGAATTTTGATAGTGTTTTGTCAATGTTGACTTTTTTTTAAGGCGCAAATTCATATTTATCATTTATCTTCCTTAATTCTACGAACCTTAAGGTTTGTTCTACTTTCCCTGTAAAGAATAAAATCAATTGTATACCGTTGATGATATTTTATAATAATCATAATAAAAAAAGAGCATTATAATCAAAAGTAGACAAAAGTAAAATGAGGTTAAGCTATGGTTTTTATTTATTTAACCCCTTTATATGTTATTGTTAAAAAACGTATTTGGAAAACGTGCGCCAAAAATGGTCAATCCTATCACAGTTTTATAAACTTTAAAATTTTTGGGAAGCTGACAAACTAGGCCTAACTTACATTAATATCAAGTTGTTTTAAAGCATGTAAAAATATTGCCAGATAAATACATAGGCCTATAGGAATTCAAAAATAAATTACTTAATTTACAAGTTGATCTCTTGTTTTTAAACATTTCTCCGGAATGAGTGAATGCTGAATAAACAAAGAAATTAAAGCTACGCGCCAAAAGGAGCGCGATCTACGCAGGGATACCAAAGAGCATGTCAAACATTTTTGCATGTGTAGAGAAATTGTTAAATATATACGTATATTATATAAATATATATATAGCCCTAATTAATTTACTTATATATGTAATGTATTATTCTCAAACAAATTTTACTGAAGATCTTTTAACTCGTAAATAAAGTTCCTTTTGAGAGAGATTTTCACATTAGATAGAGAAATTTAACCGTTTAACTTCATGTATATGAACAAAGAACAAACCATACTAGTTTTATTTAACATTATGTGAATATTTTATTCTATTTTCACAAAATATGTAATACTTTCATTCAATATAAAAAGCTAATTTAACTAAAGTGCGCGATAAAGGGCAAGTCGTATGTGCCCCTTAGTAAAGTGCGCCATAAGGGGTGCAATTGTACACTTTAAGAGAATTCAGACACCATTAAAAATCACTTCCGGCCTTTCAGCCGACGCCATTGCAACTTTAAAGTGCACATGGCTCCCAAGGGCCCTTAGACGGACTATTCATACACGGCCCTAGTCAGCTGGTAGTGGAAAATATATGGCTTGAGTAAAAAACTGACCCAGGGCACAGGCTGGAAACAATAATGAATGTACCGTTTGAATTAAACTCACTTCAACTTATAAATTATTATATATTTTTATTTCAAGGTACACAATTTACAGTTAATTTAAAAAAAATAAATTACAGTTACGGTAATCTAAGGAAATGTTAAGAAAAATTATGCTAGTTCAAAAAAAATAACATTACATCATTCCATTTCAATTCATTTTAGATTGTAGATTCAAATAATTAAAATAAAAAATACCTGGGATTTTTTACGGTTTTAACTCATTTGAAAAATATTAATCTTATCTTAAACTTTCAATTAAATGCGATGTTTTATATTTTATTATAAATACATATACACATGTTAAAACATAAAAAGAATTTATAGTCACATAAAGTTTCAATTACTTCCAATCAAATAAATAAAAACTTTTTTTCATTAGGGTTTACCATAATATAGCAAGGATACATTATTATTTTCAGCAACAAGTATGTGACTTCTGAAAATAATAACAGTTTAAAATTATATAAATCATTAAAGACAAGCAATAGGTATCTCCATTAGAATGTCATCTGGAAAGATATATTTGTTAGAAATAAAACGTGTATCTCTATTATGGTTTATTAAAATTAAAATATCTATAACCCAATTTTCTTATGAATGGACATATCCTAAAGCTATTAAAACTACTAAATCTACTGTTACGCATTAATATTCCAAGACATGTTAGTCATAGCTTTCAGCTTTCACTTTGATAATATTAACAATACCTGTACAATGCCAGTCCTATTTTAGTAAAATGCTATCGATGTTGCTCTCAAAAAAATATGTTTGTATTTTCTAAAAGGAAATTCAAATATCCATTTGTAAAAAAATCAAGTTATATATTCACTATACAGGATGTTCGGAAACTCGCCCAAACTACACATATAGCTTGTTTGAACCAAAAGTAATACAACATCCCTGCTCATTTACATCCAGCAAACTATGCTAATACCATTAAACTGTGTTCATAGTCTCGGCTTACAGCGTCGGGAGAGCAAAGCTGTGCAAGCATGTGTGTACAGCAAGTTGCTTAGGAATTAGGTGCACGTAGCTGTACATGTAATAATGTCATGCACGTTATGTGATGTAGGACCATTAAAGATGACCATCAGAACTTATTCCCCTTTATAGATGTACTGGTGTGTTGCTTACTATTAATAATGTGGTAAGTTCTGCTGTGCTCCAAGATATTGAGGTGTGCAGTGCCACAAGCCTAGCTCCTATGCAACCTGTTGTACACAAATTTTTGCACAGTTTTTCTCTCCCGGCACTGTACACCGAAACTTTCAACATAGTTTAATGGTATTATCATAGTTTGCTGGATGTAAGTGTACAGGGATGTTGTATTAATTTTGTTTAAACAAATTATATGTGCAGTTTGGGCGTTGAATTTTCAAATACCGTGTATAATATTGATAGCATACTGGTACTATCTTCTAGCACTACTGAAAAACTAAAATTAGAAATGTGCGTCTTTACAAAATTTTATATTATAATAAGTATTCAATTATTAATATATTATTATTGTCTAGTTATGCTAAAATAATATTTATACAACTTACATTTAATATAATATATTTTGAATACATAAATGGTGTTACTGTACATTGCCTAGTTTCATATAGGCCACATATGATCTTTTAAAACATATGCACAGTTAAACAATCCTCACAGTAAGACTGTGTTACATTTGGATTATTTGAAAGTTGACCATTTTTATGCCGATACCTAACCTAACGCTCTCTAGAGACAAGCCTTTATTCTTAATTCAAAAGTAAATACAGTACAAGTGTTATACTACCCAATTAATGACCAACTGTCATCCCTGGTATTAGAACAACCAGTAGCAATATCAAAAACTGTTAAGTAAAATTATGATAGCACAGGTCATATTTTTCACCAATGTTAAATGTATGAACAGACAGCAGGCCTCAAAATAAAATGAAAATGAATCTTTGTTATAAGAAATAAATTGAGGATAGTGAATTTATGCCAAGTGTGTGTTTTTTTAAGTTGTATTCATAATTTAAAAATATGACATAGGCTTTTGTATTTAAAAATACATTCAAATTTTAATACATAAACATATTATATTCTAAGGTAAATTGAGTTTTTGGTAAACACTTTTTATATTCCCAAAATACGGATGAAAATAATAGCCGATAAATGAATTCTCCTAGTGGTTTTCGCAGTTGCTTCTTTGCTAGTTGTTCTATAATAGCTACCATAGTATTTTCAGTTCTGTACAAGCTTCCCTGATGAATTAAGTACTAAATAAATGTTACAGTGCACCGTACAAACGTTCTCTTTACTTTACCTGAAATGAAGATGTTTAATGTGAAACGAAATACATCTCATACACATAATGGAAGAAAGAGAATAACATTCCACCGAAGAGTATAAATGAAATAATACATACTGTTACAGAAACAATGAGAAAATAGGAACATCTTGGGCCACCAAGGAGCATAGCAATCAACTCCCCCCCCCCTTTTTTTTACCAAAGCTCTTCTAAGAAATTAAAATTGCCTTTATCTCAGAAACTATAAACTATAAAATATTTTTTTCAAATAAAAGTTGCTTAATTTTAAGAGTCCTATAACTTTGCAATAAGAAGTTATTTCTTATCTTAAAGAGTTGCATAAATAGGGTCGAAATTTGAAATTTCTGCAGATTTAATTCTATGTCATATTCATGAGAAAATGAGATGCGCCATTTTTTTCAATGTTAAATATTGCCTAGATACGAATTTTAATTAAAATAACTAGAGCTGAGTCTGAGAAAATTGATATTTTCTTTTTCACCCGTAAATAAACTACCCTTAATTTTAAGGTTTCATAAATAATTCAAAAATAAGTCTGGAGAACATTATGAAAATCCTAGTTACCAAGTTTTAGGCGGATCGATGAAATGGTTTTTGTTCTAGTACCACTAACAGGCATTGTAAAAACAACCTTTTCGGATTCAGGGGATCATGAAACGCCGACATTCATCAAAATCTCGAGCTCAATATTTTAAAGATTACAATACTTTCTCTCACCAAGGGTACAATAGAGTAAATAGGTATGTGTGTATGAAGCATAATTAAAACTACTATTGATTTGTTCTTTATTTGAATCTAAAATTAAATATAATTCAAAGTACATAATTATTTAAAAGGCTGAAAAACAAATAAAACTTGATAAAACCACACGGTTTGTAGGGCTACATTAAAAATAGTAACACGGTTACAGCTTGACACTGCTGCACTGGACAAAAAGATAATGGTTTCCTTTTAGGCACTCTTTAATATAGGTTAATTTTTGTTGAAATATTCGAGAAAGTGTGAAATACACAACATAATTTCCTAAAAAAGTAACAAAAAAAATTAAGGTGGGTAGGAAATGACGCAATAATAAAAACAAATTAAATGTTAAAATATAGGCGCTAGAGTGATATAAAATACAGGATATTAGGTGGATATTTTTGTCCTAATATTCCAAATTGGGCATTTTTCCACATTGGATGCTACAATTGGATGCTTTTATCTATTTTGTTTGTCTATAAGTGAAATGCAGGAACTGATGGAAGTGATGTACCGGCTGGTGGAGATGGGGAGATCAACATTGAGAAGTCCAAAGTGAGGAGGATTTAAAAAAATGTAGATCCGCTGAAGATCATAATTGGAAAGCAGGAGTTTGAAAACAGAGCACTTCAAGTATGTACCTGAGAAGTATGTTGACAAAGGATGCCTACTGCAGCAAGGAAGCCAGGACGAGGATCGCTTTGGCCAAGGAAGATTTCAACAAGATAAGGTTACTGCCAACAAGCAAGTTGAGTTTGGAACTGAGGAAGAAACTGGTTGGAGCATTTGGAACAGAAACTTGGACTCATAGGAAGTTGTAATAGAAATACTTGGAGAGCTTTGAAATGTGGTGATGGAGAAGACTTTAGAATATCAGGAGGACAGACAGGGGGACAAATGGAGAGGTTCTAAGAAGAGTGGGTGAGAATATCAGGAGGACAGACAGGGGGACAAATGAAGAGGTCCTGAGAAGAGTGAGTGAGAATATCAGGTGGACAGACAGGGGGACAAATGAAGAGGTCCTAAGAAGACTTGAGAATATCAGGTGGACAGACAGGGGGACAAATGAAGAGGTACTGAGAAGAGTGGGTGAGAATATCAGGAGGACAGACAGGGGGACAAATGAAGAGGTCCTAAGAAGAGTGGGTGAAAATATCAGGAGGACAGACAGGGGGACAAATGAAGAGGTCCTAAGAAGAGTGGGTGAGAATATCAGGAGGACAGACAGGGGGATAAATGAAGAGGTCCTAAGAAGAGTGGGTGAGAATATCAGGTGGACAGACAGGGGGACTAATGAAGAGGTCATAAGAAGAGTGGGTGAGAATATCAGGAGGACAGACAGGGGGACAGATGAAGAGGTCCTAAGAAGAGTGGGTGAAAATATCAGGTGGACAGACAGGGAGACAGATGAACAAGTCCTAAGAAGAGTGGGTGAGAATATTAGGTGGACAGACAGGGGGACCAATGAAGAGGTCATAAGAAGAGTGGTTGATAAGAAAACCATTTTGGATGTTAAAGAAAACTGGATCGGACACATCTTTAGGAAGAACTGTCTTCTGGATGAAGTCATAAGAAGTAAGGTTGACGGAAAGATGAGCTTAGAAAGAAGAAGGAGGCAGAAGCCAGGGCCAACGGTATGATTTCACTGACAGAACACATAATAAGTTATACTTGGCTATCTTTAGACTCTAGAGACAAATTTTTTATTATTATTTTTTGTCTATAAGTTTGCTATGGCTTGATTTTAAAAATAAAACAAGTTTAGTAATTTGACTATATTTTATCCAAATTACTGTAAGTAGTTCTACTTGGACAGTAATCAATTTTTTTTTGACTTGGAAATAATCATGTTTATTTACACATGTTAAAAAATGTACATATGTACAAATATTCACACCTCGCTGTAAACACTAAAAGTTGACTAGGATCACATCTCTAATAAAATGTTACACACAAAATTCTAGTTTTTTACATCTTACAAAAAAAGTTTTGATACTAAATTGTCCATAAAAATAAACTTGTTTCATTATTTTTTTCTAATTGATATTTTTATTAGATATATGTTTCTATTTTGTAAACTAATATAACATATACTTAATAAAACTATATTATATACATTAATATACATATTCTACCCACTTACAATTTTCTGCCAAAAATATGGTCTCAAAATATTACTCTTCATTCTTATTTTATGGAGACATAGGAGACACAAATTTAGCCTGGATTTATTATTAAATTGAATGAATAAGAGACATTTTAAATAATATTTTCATATTCAAATACAATTCAACATTCAAAGAGGACATGTTAACCTATTTTCACTTAGAAAATAAAAGATATTTTGTAGCAAATGAATAACACGAATTGGATAATAATGGAAGTTACTATTCTAGAAGTCACATAAAATGTTTCCTTAATCATTTAATCATTTAATCACTATAAGCGTGGATTTTTAATCCTTTGAATAAAAAGATTTTATTGAGGGGACGCACTTATGAAACATGATAAAGTAATTTTTCTTAAATAAACATTTGGAAATATACAACATAAGTACGTATAAAGAGAATGATTAGAATATAAATTACACTATTCTGAATGCAAGAGTCACTCAGTCAAACACGAAGTAAAAGGGATGTCTTAGAGCCAGACTAGTCAAACTTTGAGTTAAATGTAAAAACTTTAGTTTTATAGTGATATACTTTGCAAGCATCATACTTTCAAAACTTGGGAGTTTTAGTTTTCCCATATGAATGGTTTGAACATGATACACAACTGTCCTTTTTTAACAATTACATTTGATATTAAAATTTAAGAAAAACCATCAAAAATTGTTATGGCATGCATTTATAACTACAGATTGTGTAAATAAGTGCTCTATTTCTCTCAACCTAAGCTAGTGATTTTTTTTAACCCTTAAAGCTTAAAACAATACCCTACGCTCTTCGAAAAGAACTCGAGGATTACAATATAATAATAATTCAAGGAACCGTTATTTGGTATTATTTGCCGTTGAAAAGTTTCAGACGAGCCGCCATGAGCAGACGGCACGTTGCCAGTTTGGTGCCTCGCTGAATGGTTTAGTGCCATCTGGTGCAACGTAGTTGTTCACTTGGTAGTCCAACAAGGTTTGATAGCCATAGATGTCTGTCCCCAGTTGCTGTAACAAAATACACATTGCCTTCCTAGAGGATCAACGTCAAACAGGTTGATATGTTGATGTGCTCACATTGACCTAGAACTATTTGGTAATTTTAGTAAAATTATTTATCTAAGATGTACACAGACACTATGAGTGCAGAGAATACCTGCTTATGGCCTTCTTGGATGTTGAAAGAACTTATGACAGCGTGTGGAGAAGAAGAGTATGGAAAGCGCTGTAGAAGAAAGTAGTGCAGGATGAGACCGTAAACAGAGTGAGGAATACGGTCAAGGGTAGTGTGAGTTGTGTGAAAGTGGGAGAGGAGAAGACTGATTGGTTTGAGTCAAAGAATGGTCTGAAACAAGGTAGTGCGCTTTCACCACTACTGTTCATTGTAGTGATGGACGAAATAATTAAGGAAGAGGGAGAAAGAATTGGGGAGGGAAAGAAGAAATCAATGGTGTTTGCAGATGATCTGATGGTGAGGAGAAAGAAATACAGGAGCAGCTGGAGGTTTGGGAAGAAGTGGTGGAGTGGTATGGATTGAGGTTTAATATAAGGAAGAGTGAGATGGTGATCAAGACAAAGATGACGGACAGGTATAAAATAGGTGTGACAATGAGAGGGAGCAATTGAAGATAATAAAAAGTTTCAAGTACATGGGGATTATTGTAAAGGAAATTGGAAGGAACAGGAGAGAAATAAGAGAGGAAGGCAAGCAGAGGCATTTTTTATAAGTGTGCGAAGCCTGTTTTGGAGCAGAAATATGCCAGACAAGTACAAGGGAGTGATCTATATTGTCTATTACCTGCCAATACTGACGTATGCTGCAGAAACGTGGGTGATGAAGGAACAAGATAAAAGCAGGATTCAGGCAAGTGAAATGAGATTTCTGAGAAGTGGGATCGGTGTGACAAAATTTGACAGGATGTGAATAAGAGAGTAAGAGAACTAGCAAATGAAGATCCAGACTAGTACAGGATAGAGAAGGCACGACTAAGATGGTATGTCCATAGGGGACTGGGCCAAGGTGAATGAAGATCCAGACTAGTACAGGATAGAGAAGGCACGACTAAGATGGTATGTCCATAGGGGAATGGGCCAAGGTGCATGGAGAGACATGACTGGAGGAAAGGGGGTGATGGAGAGGCTTATGCTCCAAACAGACCCAGCTAGTGGCTGGAAGCTATTCGTGGTAATGATGATCTAATACTTAAATACACATTTAATAATATTTTTCTAAATATAACCAAATTTAAATTATGTTTATTTTGCTACTAGATAATCACAGAAGTTCGATGAATGAATTTGAGCTACCAGTGGAACAATAAATTCAGTTTAGTAAAGTATTAATTTTTTTTTGATGGGACTAGTGATGATGTTTACAATAATATTGGCTACTATAATTAATGAGAACACACAAAGCGACATATTAAACACCGAGTACTCCCATTCTCATGTTGGCTAAGCTCACCTGCGTCAAAGGACTGGTGTTTGTAGTGAACACCCCAGCAAAACCTTCTTTCCTGGCTATTATCAACACCTCCTCCTCCATGAAGTGAATTACCTCCACATTCTGTTGGGGGGACATAGATGAGTGTGTGGCCATCATTAAACCATGGAGAACCTGTCCTTTACCTTGGGGTAGCTGGTTCTCCCTGAAACACGGCACATTACACTCTAGCTCGGATACCTATTCAGAACATTATATTTATATTTATAATAATTAACATGAAAGGTAAATAGGCCTGTACCGAGAAAACTGCAGGTATTTATAATAACACTGCAGTGGCAGCTCATGAATTAGCCTTAAGGGAGGGCGCTCTCTTAAAAATGGTCTAATAAGGTTTAACTTTACCAAGCTGTATTTAACTTACAAACTACTTTTAAAAAGTATAACGTTAGTAAAAATTATAAAAGTATAAAAACTCGCTTGGTTCGAGGTCGAAGACTGTCCATCGTGAAACACACACACACACACCAGTAAATAATAATATATAAAGAGGTTCTTATCATAATATCGATCATTGTATATATACTATGTATATGAGATTAGTTTATCCTTTGAAAGAAAAATCTAATCTTCTGTTTTTGTCCTATGTGAAATTTTCTTTTACTAGTTCGTTAAAGACTGGTATCCCGTGAATCTTCTATAGACAACATGGCCAAAGTATTTAATCTGGTTTAGCCCATGGTGTTTCTTAAGTATGATTTGATTAACTTCAGAGTCGAAAAACACCGTTCACTATCTAAAGTAGTTATAGAAATTGTTACAAGAATGTGTAATGCTTTTTTGATTTATTAAAATGTACCATCCAATCCAAAAGGAGTTTTAAAACTTAATGATTTCAAGCAGCCAGCCATGTTTAAGCCTACTATTTGATATTTCTGACCTTGAATAAAAAACTTGAAGCTCTGTTATAAAATATTTTTTTTATCAATCATTGGAAATGCACTGCAAAACTGGTTATTATCCTCTACCGGATGACCACGTTTTATGTTCATTGAGGTGTTGGGACTGCAATATCTTTGCTCCACGCATGGTTTTTGAATACAAAGCTATATTTTATTTGAAATACAACTGTATCGTAAACGTCCTCCACCAACAAATTTAAATTATTCTTATTAGGTCATCGGTTTTTTTCTAGGCGTAGTTCTTTCTGTGAGCATTCCAATTCTTTCCTCTTGTCTATCGAATACAGGAGGTAGCTTATTTATAATTCGACAATCTCATTTTCAATGTCTTCAATAACAACATGAATTCTCACTGGATCAGTTTGAAGAACTCGGTACTGATTAAATAATAAATCAACATGAGGTACTGGTTAAAAATTTAGCTAATACAAGGAAATGATATTTTCAAGCAAGTTAACAAACTCAGCAGCCAGTGTTACCATTCCTGGGCTATATATTTTTGGAAGGTCTGTCAGTATATTTTTAAACCATTCAAAAGAATATTGTCTTTATAAGTGAAGACTGTTTGAATTGAAAATCTTACTCTGGATTGAAGATTCCATTTAGTTTGTGAGGGTCAAGTTTTTTTTTTATTGTATACATGTTCTAAAGCTGCTCTTCTGTCTGGAGAGTGGGAGAAAAAATGTTGCAATCCCAGTTAAATTAGCAAAAAAATTCTCACACTCGTTATATATTAGAGGCAGCTTGTTTGAACAATGTATTTAATTGATGGGCTTAACAATTAACTTATTGGAAATTTTTATATTTTGCTTTAATTTTAACAATTACATCTCCCCCATGTCTGCTCATAATAGTGGTTTTGTCATATTTTTGCGCGATTAGTTTGTTGACTGCATGTATTATTATTATTATTATTATTATTATTATTATTATTATTATTCGCACTGCGTCTTACTACCCGTTCGGGTTATACGCACTTACGCTAATGTTTAATGGTAAGGTGATTGTGAGATGGAAATGGAGGACCTACAGTTTAACGTGGAATCCGAACCACGGTGGAGGCCTGGTATTCCTCACATTCACAAGTTGTGATTAATACACATCTTGTCAGAGGTGAATGAACGGTTTGGCAATCAGATAAATCTGTGCCGGGACCGAGG
>CABFWO010005527.1:21345-46619 GCA_902155825.1 Timema genevievae | reverse complement strand
TGCTGCGGGGTGGAAGGCGCCCCGGACTTCCCGAACAGGAGTTCCGTGGGGGGACAGGAGGGGTGGCACGGCCAGGGGGGAGTTCCCGAGAGCTGTTGCAAGTATCCAGACCAAGGCGCCGAGAGGCGGAACGGTATGGCGCCGTCAGCACTAAGGGCGGAGCATCTACCGGCTTCGTCGGAGAACGAGTCTTTAAGTCACGTCATATCTAGCTCCAGGGCGCCCAGACCACCCAGTAGAGACTCTTGTAGAGAGAACGACGCCTCGGAGACGCCGTACCACACGTCGGGCTGCGCAGAGACGCTCCTCACGTGGCTACGGCACAGCGCGGACATCCTCTTCGTGCTCGGATACTGCGTCATCGCGTTCATCAAACTGTGCTTTCTCGGCATCCTGCGGTACGAGATCCGCGAGATGATCCAGAAGATAAAGGTCCTCCAAGGGGAGCTGAGGACGCCGCAGCTTCTTCTAACCGACGCCGACCCCTCCTCGGCGACAGCAGCGGCGTCCGCCATCAACTCTCCGGCGGCGCCACTCCTCACCAGCACCAGCCACCGCCGCCACGAGAACAACAACGGGAGCGTGGTTACAGCGGGCTCGGCGGTTCCTGAGCGACTCCTGGCCCCACCTCCGCCCCCGGACAGCCTCCAGGCGACGCCCAACCACCGCCACCACCATCATCACCTGCAAAACGACGCCGCCGACTCGGACACCAACAGCAACTGCGCGCTGCTCATCTCCGACGAGGCTGCTAAGCCCCGCTCCAACGGCAACAACAATAACTACGAGGTCCACGAACTGCACGAGTTGAACAGACTGTTGGCCAGACACAGGGCTCAGATCTGACTATGGCAGTGGCTTCTGTCCCCAGGGACGCTAGCCAGGGCGAGACGCATCAGGCACAAACACTGCTTCACGTCCAGTTAAGGCGTCACTAGTAGAACAGATCACTGGCCAGGCACAGGGCCTAGATATGACTGAGGCAGTGGCTTGTCCCCAGGGAGGTTTCAGGCACAAACCCTGCTTCACGTCCAGTTAAGGCGTCACTAGTAGAACAGATCGCTGGCCAGGCACAGGGCCCAGATATTACTGAGGCAGTGGCTTGTCTCCAGAGACGCTTCAGGAACAAACCCTGCTCCAAGTCCAGTTAAGGCGTCACAAACGGGACGAGAGGAAATCGCCTGGAGAGCCAAATGTAGAAATGGTGATCTTCATATTTGCGTTCTGATTGTTAAGTGCGTGAAGATGGATCGTGAACACGGATATTCAGCTTAAGAAACAGAGCTTAAGTGCTGTAGAGACATTCTTAGTTAGCTGCTTGGACGTGGAGAGTTCTCACGTTGTCCCCGCGCGGGGTCAAAGTCCAAACATACTTTTCTTTTGTTTTATTAATGTTCGGCGAGACAATGTTCAGGAAGATCGGTGAAGTGCAAAAGATCTGATGACTGTATCGTGCCGCCCTGTTCGTATTTTCAGTTGATATTTCTTTGTGCACAACCACGAAAACACCAATATGAGACAGTGCTCCGTACTGGTAGCCTCAACAGGACCAATGGCGGAAAGCCTCAGTAGGTATAACTAAAAATATAAATAATCGTAGAGAATAGAAACAGTTTAGCGCAAGACGAAAAGTTGATCATATCAGATAGATTGCTTATGATACAGTATACATAACCATAGAGTCATATTCACACTTGTAGTAATAATAATATAATAATCACTGTAAGGACTTTATCAGCGTAAACAACTTTATATAAATAGATAACAAGAGTTATTACACCCGCGAGTGTATGTCGTGAATGTTCTAAGTGGGGAGAAAGAATGAACATGAAACTGATAAACTAGTATAAAGGGGTTATCCATAAACCACGTAACGCTTTTTACTTCCTTTTTAAACCCCGGCCCTCCCCCATGTAACACCGTGTATACATTAGAGTTCCACCCCCATGTAACACCGTGTAGGCATTAGAGTTTCACCTCCAAGTAACACCGTGTAGACAATAGAGTTCCACCCCCATGTAACACCGTGTAGACAATAAAGTTCCACCCCATGTAACACCGTGTATACATTAGAGTTCCACCCCATGTAACACCGTGTAGACATTAGAGTTCCACCCCCATGTAACACCGTGTAGACAATAGAGTTTCCACCTCCACGTAACACTGTGTAGACATTAGAGTTCCACCCCATGTAACACCATGCAGACATTAGAGTTCCACCCCCAAGTAACACGGTGTAGACATTAGAGTTCCATCCCCATGTAACAGCGTGTAGACAATATAGTTCCACCACATGTAACACCATGTAGACATTAGAGTTCCACCACCATGTAACACCACGTAGACATTAGAGTTCCACCCCAAGTAACACCATGCAGACATTAGAGTTCCACCCCCATGTAACACCATGCAGACATTAGAGTTCCACCTCCACGTAACACTGTGTAGACATTAGAGTTTCACCCCATGTAACACCATGCAGACATTAGAGTTCCACCCCCAAGTAACACCGTGTAGACATTAGAGTTCCACCCCCATGTAACACCGTGTATACATTAGAGTTTCACTCCCATGTAACACCATGCAGACATTAGAGTTCCACCTCCACGTAACACTGTGTAGACATTAGAGTTCCACCCCATGTAACACCATGCAGACATTAGAGTTCCACCCCCAAGTAACACCGTGTATACATTAGAGTTCCACCCCAAGTAGCACCATGCAGACATTAGAGTTCCACCCCCATGTAACACCATGCAGACATTAGAGTTCCACCTCCACGTAACACTGTGTATACATTAAAGTTTCACTCCCAAGTAACACCATGTAGACATTAGAGTTCCACCCCCATGTAACACCGTGTAGACAATATAGTTCCACCCCATGTAACACCATGTAGACATTAGAGTTCCACCCCATTGTAGCACCATGTAGACATTAGAGTTCCACACTTTATAGACATTAGAGCTCCCCCCCCCCTCAAGGGCGGTGTATGGTTTATGGATGACTCCAAAGGGCCCCACACTGATAATACACAGGAAAGTTGAAAGATTATGTTAAACGTTAGCAAGGGATTGGGGTTGAAAATATTAGTTATTACCAAATCTAAACATATTGACCACCAAAAAAAAGTTGTTTAAGCCTTTAAATTAATTTAAAATGAAACAATTGGTCGGTATATGGTTGAATAGAAAACTTATCCTTCCTGAATTTTTTAAAGAAAAATACTGGGTTGATATAGTTATATATGATAATCAAATATATTAAAAATTAACTTTTGGCTTATGAATTAAATAAATGAATCCTGCTAATGTAGGAAATGCATTTTATTGACCGTAAAATAAAATTCTAAGCTTTCCTAGTAGCTAGCACCAAATTTTATTTGAATATTTTTTAAGTTTAAACACATATTAGATAATTTTTTCCCCTCTTAAAAAAAATCTATAAAGTTTGATTTGTAGGCAACCAATACTTTGGACAGAAATTTTTACATTATATTTTTTTAATTAACTTTCAAATTATGCTAATTATTTATTTTAATATCAATTCTAAGAAATATATGGCTATGTAATATTATATCTGCATATAATTTACTGTGAGGCTGTTATAACGATTCACGGTGAATGAATTTAAACAATTTTAAATTATGAAAGAAACAAAAAAGTATAAACTATGTCTCTTTAAATTTAAAATGGTTTCTTTTTTGTAGCTATATGTGTATTTATAAAAACCAATTTTGAAATCATTTGATTAAATACTGTTAATAAATAGTATCCCAGAGAGTTAGATGAATGATTTGTTGATGGAGACAGTTTGTTTAATCTGTTGTAGAGATAAAACTGTCCCATCAATTAAAAACATGACATTAATAGGTTTTCGTAAATTTATAATGAACTCTGAATTACAATTCTGGATAGATTATAGTTTAAATTGCGCTTAAGGATGAGTGAATATGGATAGGATCATTTAAGACTAAATCCACTACGGTGGCCGCATAGTCTAAGGCGCTACTCTAATAGTAGACTAGACTGCTGAAGAAGGGGAGATCGAGGTTCGAATCTATGTCGGGGGTAATGAGGGTGGTTATTCAACAATTGTTTTCCCCTTACTTCCACGCAAATGCGGGTACACTTCCTCTAAATAAAACCTTTCTAATCCCTAAAAACCATAAGCGTATATTTTGAATGGGGAGTATGACGCGATGCTAATTTTTTTTTAACTAGATGACAGATTAAGTTTCACAGCTAATTGAATAATTATGCCAACATACTATCTGATTCAATAAAAGTATATTTCATTATCAAACTTAATATATTAGATGACGTCATATATCCACAAACGACATTGCCGTTGTATAAACTTGGTATTGGATCAAAAAACTAACTCAAAATGTAAAGCCTTGCTTGCCCAGGTAACAATCCACAAGTGGCAACACAAAACGACCTTCAACCTAAGAATATTCCCAATTTTTTTTTTAAATAATTACGATTATGTTTTAGGGATGAGGAAGGTTGAATTTAGTCTACCTGCATTTGTGTGGAAAATCCCTCTAGTATAAACCACCCTTAGTAGGCCTATATCAAACCAGGATTCGAACCCCAATCTCCCCATCATCTGCGGTCCAGTCTATTGTGAGCCCGATGCCTTAGACCATCCGGCCACCAAAGCGGCCTTTTTTTTCTCTCTCTCGTCTAGATTTTTTTCTTTCAAGTCTGAACACAAATTGACACGGATGGGGTCGATACACGCGACGACCGCAGCTTTTAGGGGTTGAGTTGACCCGGCTCTTAAGTTTCTCAGCACCGAATAAAAGACAAACTTGTCCGTAACCTTCACGCTATCTATCGTGAGTTTCACCAACCAGAGGGGCGTTATAATATTTACCCTGATGGATCGTGTCTTTAAGTGTACCCGTTCTGCACCACGCCGTGTCGAGTTGCTTGCGGCACACTTTTACAAAGTGGAGGGCACCTCAGATGAATGAATACAGCCTGTTCACTCAGTAGTGAGCGCCCACCAAAGTAACATGACACGTGATCTGACAGTAACACGACAGAAATATGACAGCGGCATATAAGTGACGATACTCACATGCGACTCAAAAGCGCAATAGAATGATTTAACACCAATTCATTCAGTAATAATGTTTTGGCCTTAATGAAGGGAGTCAATGTTGTCAGATACAATAATTATTATCGCGGTAAACAACACTTTTTGGTGCATTCTTTTTGGCAAGCAAAAGAAAAAAAAAGTGGTGCTTTCAACATATTTAAAGAGTTAAATATGTATGTATCCAAAATAAATTCAGTCGTTTTACAGAATGAGTAAAGAAACATTAAATTTATTACAAAGATGAGTTTAACCTGCGATTTTAAAATGAGATACAAACTTTAGGGCGTGTGATGTCACCTGATTAACATCTTTTATTAACTTTAAACAAATTCCCAGTGAGTTATCACCTGCATAAAGTCTTTTAATAACCCTGAATAAATGTCCAGCTAATTATCACCTGAATAACGTATTTTATTAACTTTGAACACATGTCCAGATAATTAAATGAACAAACTTGTCCTGTAACATGTGACTAAAAGAAAGTGGAGCGTTCCTGCACTAATCCGACACCGCCGCTGGCTAGTAGTGTCGAGTCACCAGCATATCGTGATACTTCAGCGGGCGCTGACTCGTGTTTACATCGGTTTAACCTGAAGATTCATGTCGGATGCCAGATCACATGTCACGCGTCCTTTTGGTGGCCGCTCCCCCCTTAACATCAACAAAACCGATTTGCATTAAACAGATTTCAAACAGAAATTAATACGATTCTAATATGTTTTATGGAGCCTAGGTGAGCGAAGTCATGATGAGAATAAATGATTAGATAGATGAACTTTGTACGCGAACATTAAATAATTACTTTAATATGTAACAAATCTTATTGAGTGGATAAGTACCAAGAACAATTCAAGCAGGTAGCCGTTAAATAATAATTATCTTCATATGTAACTGGGATTTATATTGATATAAATGTGTGGGAACATAATGATCTCAAAAAAATAATATATTCATTTTATAATGACTTAAATTTAAACTAAGGTATAAATGATTGTCTGATATACTCTACTACAAAACACCAAACAATATTTTTCTAGCCATGAAAGTAATGTATCTTCCCAATTAACGGTATCACCCTCAATAAATAAATAAAAAAATGTAACACGCTTTTTTTATGTTATTATCTGAAGAGGCATATTATGTGGGACATCATTGATACACAATCAATTTGTTTCAAGTCCTTCAGTTCTTATAGAACGTTCAGTTGTTCTTTGGAGGGACAGTCCTGCATGTTTAATATACTCATAAAAATATTTACAAGAGTATAATCGGCTAAAAAAAAAATTGGACAAAACCATAATTCACTAAAATCAACCAAGACAACAGCAGACAAAAAGAAAAAGATGTATGATTTTTTTTTATCGAAAATGTATGTTGACTTTTTTTTTAATCTGGTTTTCTCTATCATGTTTCCAATAATATTAATTTTTTATGTTTCTTATATAAAAAAAATAAACCTGTAAACAATGCATTAATAAACTTTGTATATGTACTGTACATAGCTGAAATATGCTATAATGTGTTATAGTTGTTTAGTAAAAAAAATCATGACTATTCTGAATAAACGGTGCTAGAAATATAGAAACAATATAAATTATAAGCGTCATTTTTTTTTATAAATCTACTTAAATTAAATTTAAAAATAAAATGGGAGGTTGGACGATACCAGATTGTTTTTTTTAAATCATTAATTGCGATTATACCCGTACTGGTGGGTTTATTAACAAAGGCGTCAGTCTCGTCTGATCTGGATTGCCGGCGATGAGAAGTAGGTCGGTTCGAATGCCGGCTGTAAGTACAAAGACGTGTTTCTTATTAAATTGTCTCCCACTCTCCCGTAAACCAAACAAAGTTAAATCATCTCCTAATTTCATCTTCCTCANTGTCTCCCACTCTCCCGTAAACCAAACAAAGTTAAATCATCTCCTAATTTCATCTTCCTCATCCTTTTTTCCCGCCCCCCGCCCCCCCTCAAAGCAAACGAGGCTATATTCCTTCTAACTTCCACCTTCCTTATCTTTTATTTCTTAAAGCAAATGAGGTTGCATGTCCTCTAAATTTAACCATCATCATCCTTTCTCCCTCAAAGCAAATGAGGCTACATTTCCTATAAAATTTCACCTCCCTCGTCTTTACACCACTAGTATAAATACGTGGGCAGAGAGGACTGGTAGTAAGCCAAGGTGCACATACAAGAGCTCACGGGTCAAATCAAGCGGTAGGTACGAGGAGGATCATTTAGAAGAAATGCGCCGGCATAAACGTGGAGAGTGGATGAGGAAAAAAAAAAGGGGACGCATCGCACGTGTGAAACCACCACTGGCCGAGATTCAAACCCCAAACTCCTCCATCACCGGCAAAACAATATATTGAGATAATAAAGCCCTAGACTGTGTGACCATCGGTACCAGATTCTAACCGTCTTCGATCAAAGATATATCTCAGCCATGTGATTATTTTTTTTAATAATTTTCTCATAAATGTTTTATTTGTATGTTTAACAAGATAACCGATTCAGAGAGAGATTAAATGTTGATAAGGGTAAAGAAATGCACCCAAATCAGAGTGGAGAGAGAGTGGTAAAACACACTCCTCAACCCCCCCGAAAGGTGTTTTGTTTTTGTCGAGAGAGGGTCGTATTTATTTCAGATATAACCTTTTGTCCTGCTATAATTTAAAATGATTAAGTTATATGAATTAGTTTTCAAAACATATAAAGGAAAAACTAAAGACATGTTTTGTAATTTATATTTATAAAAGCTACTTCAGAAATTATTCATACCCATTTTTCAAATTTAGTTTTTTTTAGTCTATAGCTATGGCTTGGTCCAGTCTCTTGAGTCCTTAAGGGCACCAACTATTTGAGCTAAATATCCTCATACTGTATATCTTAAGGTAATGACAGTTCCGAAGCTTCAATATCACTAAAAAGAAATCCTAAATTATCTCATAATATTGTTGTGACCTTGTAAAAATGACTTTGTCTGAGGAAGGCTGTATCTATGTTTTTAAACAAATACTTTCATCTCATCTTTGATACATTTAGCGTGGAACACTTTAGGAAATTTGATAGTTTCTCCCTTGAATGATTTTTTTTAATTTATAATATTTAAAATATATGATTTTTAATGTTTTGTTGATACCTTACACCTCCATTTTGGTATATTTTGAAATAACAAACCCCTTGTTAAGTAACTCGGTATTTCAGAATGTATGTAACGAATCTCAAGCGTTCCAGTAGACTTCCTTTAAGGAAATTTATGTAATAAAAATAATCAAAGTTTTTAAAGAAAACATTAAGGTTTATTACTAACTTGCCCCGATATGTTTCTTGTAAGAGCCCACCAAAGATCTTTGATTTACCATCTAGCCACAGATTTATGAATCACCTTTTAATTAAAACTGGATTTGTATGAACATTCAAATATAAAATATTAACATATCAATATGAATTATATTCCTTAAATTAACTGAAGTATTAAGGGGGGAGCTTGAGGTATTCAAACCAATAACTTTGTTAATGAAGGTAATATATAATCTGCTTACATATATGGTCATGCCGTCCGAGACATCAGGCTTGCACAGATAATTTTTCCTACCCCCTCTGCACTCAAATGTGGATTCACTTTCCACGGATGTAGCCATATATTTGTTTAGGGTTCGAAGGGGGAGGGGGAAGTGCCCGCCTCTCTTATCGGTTTTCCATGATTTTTGAAATTGTTAAGGATTTATTTGAATCAAATTTTTCTCTTGAAGTAATTTAAAGCGTATTTTGAACATAATTTGTGTTTCGGGTGCTATAAATTATCTGAGACACTGATAAATTAATAAACTATCCTAAGTATTAAGGAGGAATATAACAATACGATATTCAACATAATTTCGTGGGGGGAAGGGGGGTTTTGTACTCTTATTCCACCCCTCTCCCCCCTCCGATCCCCCACCAAAATACCTTCAGTATGGCTTTAACGCTTCCTAGCCCATGTTTAAACGTATTTTGTTTATAAGTTAACATATTTTTCTTTATTTATATAAAAGGATTCACAGTTCATAAATAAAATGTGGATTCATCTTTGACCAATTTTATATTAAAAAAAATTTCACCGTTAGTAACCCAGGGATCACAAAAAATATATAAATATAAAATGATCGGTATCAGTCCAAAACCCTCCGCCTCTCCCTGAAAAAAATCAATATATATATAAATTACCATTCTCTTTTTCACAGAACCCCCTGTGTTCCAAATGTACAGTGTATTTCGCCACCCCCCCCCCTCGTTTCCACCCGCCCTCCCCTCATCACCCCTCCCCCCCCTCGCTAGTTCTAAACCGACCACTGAGCTTTGTATTAAGAGTGCCTCGTCTCTTGTTGGATTCAACCAATCAAAACGGGACAAGTTTTCAAACTCTTAGTTTGTACAAAAAAAAAACTAATATTTTTTTCAAAATAGCATGTTGTCTAAAAAAAATATTTAAATATGAAAAATTCCAAGTGTTGTTTAAAATTATTCAGGGAAAAAAAAATTCTTAAATCTTTTTGTTAGTATTCAAATTATATTTCATGTTTTTTTTTAAAATTATTTATAAGTTAAGGGTCATCACACAGGGTCTGTCTCAATTTAAATCAATTTTGAATATTTAATGTGCAATTCCAAATAGTTATATATCCATAAATGTGATTTTAGAAACTTAATACGATTAAATATCTCACTCTAAAAATAGTTTTTAAGTATTATTTAGAGTTGCAATTAAAATTTAAACTCTAAAACACCTAATTGGTAAATTATTTTAATGTAATAAAAAGTTTTATTTATTTATAAACATAGAATAAAAATATGTGTAATGTACTTGATTATATAATTATGTGAAATCTTTTATTGACTTTACAGCTAGAAAAATTATTTACCGATGTATTGTTGCATTTAGTAGACGGTCGTCGTAATAATCGGAGGAGGGACATATGGGGGACCCCCCCCCCCTCGTCAATATGTTTTTTTCAAACAGGATACTCTTATCATAATTAAAAAAAAAAGTGAATTGTTCTAATCAGAAAAATTGAAAATTGACATGCATGAATTCTAAAATTAATTATGTTATCATATGTATTAACCATTTGATAAGAAATAATAATTTATTTTCCAATTTTAAAGTGAAAATGGGTTCGTTCAACAATAATTTATAATTAGCTACCTACACCTATGATCGACAAGAGCAAAACTTTCTCTACACGTAGAGGTCTTAATTCTGCCGACTTCAAAGCAAATGTGTTTCAAACACATTAAATAATTATATAATCACGTTTCTAAGAGCCCCACCCTGTGTTTTGAGCCGAGTGATGTCGTATTCCGCAGAGCATAAACTTTATGAAAGAAACTATTAGAACCAATATGTGAGAGTTTTTGCGTGACTGCGCATCGAAAGTAGTATGAAGACTTGCCGCCCAAAGTGTCATGGGACCAGCAGTCCGACTTGTATATCTTTCTGTGGACTTGCAAGAAAAACCAATTTCTAGTGACAAACTTTTTATTTTTATTTTTTTCATTTAGTCCAAACAGGGGTGAATTATATGTAACGTTAACCAAAATTTCACTCTTTTTTTTTTTGTATTTAGTTTAATATCACTTAGATATAATAGAATGTATTTTAAAAAATAAGGGTTTGCGAAGTCATATTTTAAAATGAAAAGCAAAACCAGAGAGAGACTTGAAATGAGTGAAGAAAAGTCAAATACAAAGTCGAAGATTAGGTTTTCGATGTCATCACAAAACACTACTTTTAATTTCTAATCTATCCATTGAGTGAATTTAGGTTTAGAGAAAAGTTTGGGGTAAAAAACAAAACCTGATATATTATTTTATGCTGACATATCGGAATTTATCTTTGCTTATGTTGTAAATGACCTTTAATCACTAGTCGGTGTTAAAATACTGTTTAGTAATTGTTATAAAAATAGAAATATTTCATATTTGATTGAACATTTCAAATCTATTCCAAGATGTCTTCTTCTTTCGAAATGTTCTGAAGTTGTAAAGGTAATCGTAGGTGTCGAGGTTCAAGCAAAGAAGAGCTGACCTTCGGCTTCAACATTTTGAAGCTTCGCAATCCCCTTAAAATAAGTACTTCTGTTGATTTTTTTCTTTCTTTATGATTTAGAACAAATAATTAAATTTATGTAAATGAATCAAAAAAAATTTCTAAAGGATGAAGATGGTTTTCCTTGTATGTCCAAGTTTTATTAAAATATAAATTAATAACAATGCCAACAGATTATATGTAGTCAAACTGATACATGAAAATACACAAGATAATATATTAAATTTGAATATTAACTTGTAGAGCAGACTATTATTATTTATTTAAATATAATATTACTAAGGGCTAAATCCGAACATTTTTTTCAAACATTTTCTTCGGCTGTCAGCACGAACATGGAAGTGTTTTGCTCTAACGACAGAATGGCCAAACCGTTTATGAAAGAAATTCAAAAGATTAAGACAAAAAAAAAATTTAGTATCAAAAACCCAAAGAAAATGAAATAATATTATAAAGAATTGCAAAATTAAGTATTGCTTGTAATCTGGATTTTACATATTCCCGGTCAAAGTTTAGAAAGAAAAAAAAAATTCACTTTACATCAAACCTCTAGTTTATATTTTGATTTGATTTTCAGATGATCCAACATTGTATTGGTTAATAAAATGGGAGCCTTTGTGATAATTTTGAACCATCCAAAGATAACCTTCAATAGAAGTCAGGCTTGCATTTACATTAAAGAAGAAATATAACCAAATTATAAATTGTTCTTCACAATAGTAATACAGTTCGCTAATTTTTTTAAAAAAAATCAGTTATAGTGATAAATTAAATATAATTTCCATTGGTGTAAACTTCATACGCGTTTGTCCGACTCTACCAACCAATATATTTAAGATAATGTTATAGCTACTCTCGAATATAAAAATGATAATAATGGTAGTTATGAAGAATGTTCCCGATGTGTGTATAAATAAATCACTAGTTTTCTATCGCTTTCAAATAAGCTAATATGTAGTAATAATTGCTAAATAAATTAACAAGAGTTTTTAAACAAATATATAGCTCTTAAAAGAATAACCTCTGATAGTTTAAAAAAAAATTATAATCCACCCACCATCTGAGGGAATACAAAACAAACGTCTTCTAATAAAATATGTATCTAAAGTTATCAATGACCTAAAAGTTAATGATCACAATAAAATATTTATACATTGTAAACAAAAAAAAAATAATATATAATTATCGTAGTTTTTATTATGATTATTAACTGTACAGCACTTGTTACATCCGCTTATTATTACGTACTATTATTTATGTATGTGTTAATTATTATATTAAATAATTATGTATATTAATGAAACTGTTCCACAATAAATAAATACCTAATTCTTAGTATATTATGTGCCTAATTTTTTTAAAATACCTATCCAGATTTATCTATCCCTGCTGTTCTCATATTATATTTATACTAAGCATGAAAAGGTGTAAATGAAAGAGATTTATTTAATGTGGGGATGAAGAGAAGCACAAGTTAAGGTTAAGATTTTTAAGGTTTTTATTACAAAAAAATTTGTTTGAACATAAAAAAATAACAAATAGCTTCAGTAAATACGACACCCGCTTCGGTGGTCAAATGGTCCAAGGTGTCACTCTCGTAATAAACTTGACTGCCAGCCACGGGGGAGATCGGGGGTTTTAATCACGGACAGGTCCACTAGAGTTGGTTTTCCTAAATATTTTCCCACACTCCCACCAATAAAATGCGGGTACAATTCCTCTAAATTCAATCTTACTAATCTCCAACACATTGTCAGAACAAATTCATACGCGTACAATCCAAACGGGTAATGAGACTTGGCGATAAACGATATATAATAATAGTCCAACCTTAGTTCAGCGTGTCTGTCTACTCAACTAAGGGTCCCGGGTTCGATTCTCAGCATGGCTGAAAAATTTATCAATGGTAAAAATGTGGTTTCCCCCCTTTCACAGAGACGAATTAATGCACAGGGGGTCAAGATGTTGTGTTCGTCCCAGATTTAATTTAGTTTCCGAGTCGTGTGCTGATGTAATCAGTAGGTTCATTGAGTGCAGGTTAAATACCTCAAATAATAATAATAATAATAAATTTCCCCTTATTTTCAAGCTGAACCCAATGTTAACCGTCGTGTGACCCCCTCTTTGAGAATCACATGCTCTAACGACCCTTTGAAGTGGGAGCTCACCCTTGAGGGGCACTATGCACCCTGACCTACTTGGGATGCAGGGGGGTGCTTCCACTTGATGTTCAGTTGGAGGAAAAGGACCGAGAGAAAGAGAGAGAGAGAGGATGTCTCAAGTTTCTAAAGAGGAACATTCGCCTCACGCACGTGGTGACCTACCGAGGGGGGAGGACGCACTAATCGACCTCAAGAGGTTTTGAAAACCCTTTCCATTTATATCACCCTACCCTCCCTCCCTCGCTTCGCCTTCTTGTCCCCCCCCCCTCACAAACTCTTTTTATCTCCGCAACACACATTCTCCTCCACCCCCTCCTCTTTTATATAAAAAAAAGTCTAGAGAATTGTGCCGATTTAAGGTGGCCGTCTAGCTGGAGCGCTTAGACGCATTGTAGACATATATAAAAAAACAAGATATTTAAGAAAAGGTTAGTTTTATAAAATAATGATTATGATGATAATAGTACTATACGGAACATTTTTAAGGTTAATTATTATTATTATCACCGCGTCTTACTACCCGTTCAGGTTGTATGCACTTACGCTAATGTGTAACGGTAGGGTGGTTGTGAGTATGAAATGGAGGACCTACAGTTTAACGTGGGATCCGAACCACGGTGGAGGCCTGGCATTCCACACATTCACAAGTTGTGGTTAATTTAAGGTTAATTGAAGATTGTTTCGGTGGTTTGGAAGATTAAGAACCGCACTTTCCTATAGGAAAGTACGAGAATATTTCCCCTCAAATAGGGGTTGGCCTTAAGGTGGAACTCGCTTTTCTGCCACAAATACTTTCATTCTGCTTCATATTTTGTCCGAACAATCAATCAGATTTTAAAAAACATTATTTTTTTAATTATTATTAGCACCACGTCTTACTACACGTTCCGGTTATACGTCTTAAGTACTAATTACACTAATGGATTAGGAATTGGGAAGGTTGAATTTAGAGGAAGTGAACCCACGTTTGCGTGGAGGGAGAGTGGAAAACCATTTAAGAAAAAACAACCTAAGTTCACCCGACCGAGATTCGAACCTAGATTTTTTTTAAAAGTGTTCATTATTGTGTAATAAACCGCATGGAATATGACAAGTCAGTTTTAATTATAATTTTTTGATCCCCGCATCGGGTTGTACACATATTTACTAATTACTCTAATGTGTTGGGTAAGAGGAAGGTAAAATTTAGAGGAAGTGTACTCACATTTGCATGGAGAGAAAGAGGGCCGACACTAAGTGGGCGCTCAGTCGCGTTGGTTTGCTTGCGTCATCAAAGGCTGGAAGGTGATACCCGATTGTGCTCGAGACTACACTAACGCGCCACTAAACATCCACTCACACTTAGTGCGGTTCTTGCGTACCCCCCATAGAGAGAGAGAGAGTGAAATTTTTTTAGAATAAGCCACGCTCATTAAACCTGACCCAGAATCGAACCCTGATCTCCCAGTCATTGGCAGTCCAGGAAATATGATTAGTAACACCTTATACCCTGTGACCATAAAAGCCGTTAACTGTATTAGTTAATAAATATATCACAAGTACAGCATGGATGAGTGGTTAAGAATGCTGAAATACCTAGGTTCTATTCTTAATACTACCTAAACCAAAATAATTTAGGTTTGCGTTGTTTTAGGTTAAGACCTTCATCGGTGAGTAGACAGCCTAAACGTCAAGCTCATCTAGCCTAGTTTACTAGTGACGGGGGACATCGGGTGCAATTCTCGACCGGGTGTACCGAGAGTGGTTTATTTTTCAGTGGTTTCTCACTCTCCCTCCACAGCAAATGTGAGTGCATTTCCTCAAAAAATCTACTTTCCTCCATTCCTACCCCTTTGTTGTGGTTAAACGCGGACGGGTAGTAGAACGTAGATAAAAGAAAATTAGGGGTCTAAGCGTTAAGTGCACTGCGCTCGGTTAAGCTAGTTTGTAAGTCGTGTTTTATATTATTATTATTATTATTGTGTTTATAAAGTGAATACTAAGTATCATGGAATTTTTTTTTCTGTCAAACGTTTATTTATAATATTTTAATTTAGTAACGACTCGAATTATTAATAATTTGCTAAAAACCATACCAAACTGTAGAGCATGATGGAAAGCTCCCCCTTAAGCCATCAAATAATGCTTATATACCTCCTCTCGTTGTTTTCTTAAGGACCTTACCCAGAGAAGATAGAAGGATTGTTTAACTGAGCTTTACTGAAGGATCCAAGCAGGACTGCCTTCAGTACAGCCGAGATCTGACATCCCAACAAAAACAAGAAGGAAGATGGAATTAATCACAAATCTTTAGATACCGCTCGGTTGAAAAATGGCACAACCGCCAGGATGGTAACTTGCAAGGGATGAATAAGGGAGGTTTGGAATATTTTGGTGTCTCATATAGAAATAGTGTTGTATCCATGAAAATATTCGACCCTGAGATTATGATGGCTATTGACGTTTTATCTGCCCTCAAATTCAAAAGGTGGGAAGTATTTACTAGAGATGGGCTAAAACAATGATTTTACGATATCAGTGACTAAAGTGACTGTGATTTTAAAATATCAGTGATTTTTCACTGTGACTGGCATTCACGGTGTCTTGATGGACCGATATTTTTTTTCACTTTCACAGTTTGTTATTAGGTACCTAGTAGGTCGATATTTTGTCTGTCACCGCGCTCTACGATATTTGTAAATTATTATATTACTATAGTATTACTATCCATAGCCAATAGCCAAGTGTATTTCACTGCTCAACTAAACAAGTAAACATATCCATTTTTTAAACTCGAAAATCCTCGAAACCGGTTCTAGCGATAATAAAAGTTGAAATCTAGGTAACATTTTTTTGATGAACAATAAAAATATGAATAGTTTAGTTTTACAGTACAATTCTCAAATGAAGAACCTTATATTATTATTATTATTATTATTTAGCACCGCGTCTTACTACCCGTTCGGGTTATACGCTTAAGTACTAATTACACTAATGAATTGGGTTTGGGAAGGTTGAATTTAGAGGAAGTGAACCCGCATTTGCGTGGAGGGAGAGTGGAAAACCATTCAAGGAAAAAACCACCCCCGGTTCACCCGACCTAGATTCGAACCTCGATCTCCCCTTCCTCGGCGGTAGAGCTCAACACGACTAGCGCGTTAGCCAACTACGCCACCGAGGCGGGTAACCTTATATGAACGTAAGAAAAGTTACCATATCTACCTTCATGTATTTATATGTCAAGCGATGTGATACGCAACTGTCACTTTTCAATACCTATAAACTAACAATGGTCATCATCATCATCATTAAACGTTTCCGCCTCTGTGGTTCGGCTGGCACATCCTCTTACATTCCTGTCGATCTCTCCAAACTTCTTCCCTCAGCCACTTGTCTCCAGTCCTCTCCTCTTACATTCCTGTCGATCTCTCCAAACTTCTCCCTCAGCCACTTGTCTCCAGTCCGCTCCTTTATCTTCCATGTCCTTCTGTGCTTGGTCCATCCATCTCTTTCTTGGGCTTCCAATAGTTCTTCTACCCTTCTCTTGGTTCTGTAAGTTTTACTTAAGCATTCTTTCCTCTATTCTCATCACATGACCTAACCACGGGTACCTTTTTCTCCTCAGTATATCTTCTAATGATATAACTCTAAAATAACCCCTAATTATTTCATTCCTTATATTATTATTTGTATTTTTTTGTTGAAGGGGGTTGGATGTTAATACCCTCCCTCTCACCCCTTTTTCTCTGAACCAGGATATTCAAGATGGAGGAAAACATTGACTTACCTTGATAGAATCTTCCTTAATTCTGACGGTACAGTCCAGTATGGATCCGCCAATCACCACCTGTACAGACACACACACAATCACGTAAACCACCCCCAGGAAGGACGATATTTAGTCCTCAACACACACACACATGTGCGGGGGTTATAAGCTACTGGGACTTACACCAATTAAAACCCACTCTATTGGTTGCGTGTTCCGAGGCAGTCTCGCAATAGATTGGTCTGCGGATGACGGTGAGATCGGGGGTTTTAATCCCGTTAGGTCTATTGAAGGGTTTTTCCACACTCCCAATGTGTGTACACTTTCTCTAAATTTAACCCTCCTCATCACTGACACATTATAGTATTTATCACGTATTAAAGGTACAGAGGAAAAAGGGGTAAGTCCCATTTTAACCCAAATAGAGTTGGTGCTGCCATCTGTTAGAAAATCAAGATGCCTTTCTAAATATTTTTTTTTTAAATCACCGCGTCTTACTACCCATTTGTGTTATACGCTTACGTACTAATTACGCCAATGGTTTTTAGGGATTATGAAGGTTATATTTAGAGGAAGTGTACCTGTATTTGCGTGAAGGGAGAGTGTAAAACCATTTAGGGAAAACCACCTTCAGTGTACCCGAGCGAGATTCGAACCTCGATCTCCCCGTCTAGTCTACTGCGAGGGTCGCGCGTTAGACCACGCGGCCCCCAAAAAGGGTCTAATACACTTTATATTATGGTTAAAATATAATTCTGTCATTTTAAAATTAATTTGAAGTAAAATTATTAGCTAGGATTTTCATGGAGTTTCACTGCATGGTGTCTACTCAACTTGACCAATGAAATTCCCCGACTTATCCCCTGAATGTATTCTAAAATTCCCGACTTCAACCCCCGCTCCCTCCAATTTTTATTAGTTTTTTTTATAAATAGTAATAATAAGTTTTAAAATTTAAATAAAGATTTTTAAAATTTTTATTAACATAGTCTATTAGGAATTATAAGATATATTACACAGCTACAAAAAAAAAAGACACTTTGAACCACATTATAATTTACTGATTATTATATTTCATATTTTGAGTAAAACAACATTCGCCTGGAATTTTTTTTTGTAGTAATTTATCAAAATCCCAACTTATTCCCGTTTTTTCCCCGACCACTTCAAATTCCTGGATAATTCCAGTTTTCCCGGATGGTAGAAACCCTGGGTTTGAGATATAAGCGTCGTTTTCCTGTAAGATGTGTGTGTGATGGTACTCTACCCCTTTTCCCCCTGTATTCTTGGTATGTATAACCCGAACAGGTAGTTAGATGCGGTAATTTAAAAAAATGCTCGTGTCCGGGTGTAATATTATTCTTTGTAACACCTAGATTTCATTAAAATATTCCTCACTCCCTCCACCTGTTAACTCAAGGCAGGAAATGTGACCAGCAGAAGGAAGTCCCAAGTCATGAATGAGTCATGAACACATCCGCGGATGTTGGTACAGTCGATCGGTGTTGCGAGGGAAGGGAGGAGGGGAACACTTGTTGGAGATGGGCCAACACCACTTTTAATAATTTGGCACCGAATTTACGTGGGTGCGGTCGTTATCGGGTATCCATCGCCCGACACGGGTGGACGCAGAAGATAGGAATAGCTCAGGATCAATTGATCAACAAGGTCGAGTGAGATAAAGCCTGTATTTATATTCTAGTCTCGGGAGTCAACCAATCTCACAGTAAGAGCTGTATTTATATTCTAGTCTCGGGAGTCAACCAATCTCACAGTAAGAGCTGTAGTTATAGTCTAGTCTCGGGAGTCAACCAATCTCACATTTAGAGCTGTATTTATATTCTAGTCTCGGGAGTCAACCAATCTCACAGTAAGAGCTGTAGTTATAGTCAAGTCTCGGGAGTCAACCAATCTCACATTTAGAGCTGTATTTATAGTCTAGTCTCAGGAGTCAACCAATCTCACAGTAAGAGCTGTAGTTATAGTCTAGTCTCAGGAGTCAACCAATCTCACAGTAAGAGCTGTAGTTATAGTCTAGTCAGGATAGGAGTAACAAGGAGTTCCGGTCAAATGGGGGTTTGAATCCTGGCTGAGTGCACTAAGGGGTGGTTTTCTGTTTTGGCTATCTTCATATTTACATTAATAGGAGTAGACGTCATGAGGAGGAAGGTGTAATTAAGAGAAAGTGAGCCCAATATTTGAGGTAACGGAGATTAGCAAACCGTTCAAGGTGGGAATAAATTTCCTACGCGAATACGGGTGCACTTCTTCTATATCAGTGGTTTCCAACCTTTTCTAGCCTAGATACCACTTATGAGGATTCGGGCGCTGGCTACCAACCCCCGCCCTCCCCCTCATCCCCCAAAGTTAAATCAGCGATCGTAGCCTTGTCATGTTACATTGTACATTAATATTTAATTATATTAAACTAAATATTTTATATTTTATTATTTTTAAGATATTTAACATGCACTTTCTGAACTGACTGATTATATCAGTACATTAGAATTTCTATGAGAGAGAGCGAAAGAGCCTACCAATTTCACAGGGAAAGGTATTCCCACAAACCTTCCAGGGTTCTTCTACCATAAAAAATCGACATGGGACCGACGGCTTTACTTCCCCTCCGAAGAAAGTGTTATGGACTTTTTATCACTCAAGAAATATCCATCGACCCCAGTTGGGTTTGAACCCACGAACATCGAATCATGAGGTGAGAACTTTACCCCGAGACCACTGAAGTCAACCTAACTATATAATTATTATGAATAAGTATAAGTACTTTTATTTCATGGCATAGCTTATAATCCTTATGAATAAAACACAAGTTAAAACATAACTTATGTTAAATGTTAATAAACACAGGTAATTAAACATACTGTCAAAATTATTGGACAGCCAAATATTAAAATAATTTCTAAGACCTTTTTTACAAAATATTTTATTGCATGTTATTGTTAACATAAAATAACTGTTATGATATAAAAAAAAGAAGCTAAACACTCTTTTACTATCCCCTTACAATTTACCGCCCCCCCCCCCGAAAATAAAAAACGGCCCCCCCCACAGATGGGTGGTAAGATGTGGAGTTCCGAAACCTTAGCTCAGTCGGTTTCCCCTTTCACAATGAGGAATTAATGGCCGCGGGGCTGGCTGTTGTGTCTGTTCTAAATCTTTCACGTGTTCATACGTCAAGTCATGTGATCTACAGCTGTCAATTTCGATAGATATTATCAATACCTATCAATAATAATAAATTAAAATGTTATCAATGTTGACCCGAAATAAATGCGTTTATATTTTCCAAAAGTTTCTTCTAACCAGAATTCTATTGTGTGGTTTTTTTTTAATTACAATATTCCGTATAGCATGCTACAACGCCCACATTCAACTTCACAAACAGTTTCAAATATTCCGTTTGCTACCCCTGTATCACCACTTCACACACACACGCACACAGTCGTAGAGGGCGGTTCTCAAATCGAGGACAGACGACTTAGACATTCTGTTTGCGTGCGATCCATATTTCATACATCTCTCATACCCCTCGATAAAATAAAACATGTTTTGTGTCTACAAAAACCCCCGCTTCCCTTCAAAAACCAAATAAACTGATCTCGTCCCCGGCGAAGGCGGGCAACCTGCGATACCACCCACATGGGTTAAAATACCTTAAGTTGGGATGGGGGGGATTGAAAGTGAGTTAATGCTTTTTATGACAATAATCATTTATTGTACAAAATAAATCAAATGTTGCTCCAATAAATATGTTTAGTTTAATTTTCTACACTTGGTGATATCAACAGTTTCCGTTCCAAGTCCTCTATGCTTATGACAGATATTCAACACAGCAACTGTTGATATCATCCTGAGATGAAAATTAAACTAATGTATTTACTGAAGAAACATTTTATTCATCTGGGAGGAAAATGTTTTTGGTATAAAAACTTCAAAACTATTAAACCTTAACTCTCGTTCAATTCCAGCTTCCCCTTAAATATCTTCTTTTACTTTTACCACCTCATATTACTACCCATTCGGGTTATAAGCCTATGCACTATTTAGTATTCAAGCTAATGATTTTAGGGATTTAGAGGAAATGTGCCCACATTTGTGTGGAGGAAGAGTGTAAAATCATTTTGGAAAAAATACCTTTCAGTACAACCCGACAGAGATTCAAACCTTGATCTCCCCATCATCGGCAGTCTAGTCTACTGCGAGAGTAGCACCTTAGACCATGCGGCCACCAAAGTGGGTGGCGAGACTTAACAACAGCTCTCGGCAGTTACAAACCTATATACCGTCCAACTATCATAAAAAATAGCCTTATCCGACAGAGAAGTTACTGGCTCTTACTTTCAATGTTAATACATCAAGTCATGTGATGTGCAGCTGTTACTTTGGAAAGTTATTACCAACAACTCTAAAATAACAACAATAATAAATTAAGATGCTATTAAAAAAATAGAGGTGTACAAATTCAGTAAAACCGATAACGATTGTTTAAAATAACCGGTCATGTTATGATTATTTATATCGATTAATCTTGATTATTAAATATTTATTAATAAATATTGGGATATATGCTTAAGAGAATGATAACAGTTGATGTAATTAATACAAAAAGATTGTATGTGTACAAAAAGATAGTTTCTGCATAGCCGGCGAAAGTTGGAAACGGATTGTTAGTTTCATCAACGGTATGAACTTATATTTCTTTATCTGATTATGTAATCTTTGCATAGCCCGAAACCCAGATGAAGTGTGGATATAAGTGTTTTTTTGTGATTTTGATCACTAAACTCCTACCTAAAATATGTATGAAAAATGTGCATTTAGGCATAAATAAAATGATAGAATATTAGGAAAATGGTAGAGCACAAATAAAAGTAGAAACACTAACACATATTTACACACACACACACTTTAATATTTCAATGCTATTATAACAACTTCCTCAGGAACTCCTACCTAAAAAATTGTGATTTAAATTCTACTTTAAAAAAAACCCGATTAATCGATATAATAATCACTGACCACGATTAATTGCCGATGCACTAACAAATCACCCGATAACGATTCATCGGTATCCGCATCGATACACCCCTACTATTAATGTTGACCGTTAAAAAACCTGTTTGTACATTCTTAAAGGCTCTTCTTTACCAAAATCCTACTATACACACACACACACACACACACATGACGAGACTGGATGGTGAAAACATGTGTTTAGAAAGCTCCTAGTGTAACACCTTGTACCTGGCTGCAAGCCAGACGGGGGCAGGGGAGGAGGAGAAAGAATGATCTGTATGATCACAGCATCTCGGCCTGTTGAAGTTGTTATTACAAGCAAGGACCACGAGAAGGTAAGCTCAGGATGAGCTAGACAACGGCTCCTCGATCTTCTTTTGTCAACACCACATCCAGACAAAAAAAACAAAAAAACAAGCTCACATACACACAGTTACAGAGATAACTACCTTAACTCCTGAGGAACTTGAGGTACTTAAACCAAGAAAAATAGTTCGCATTTGATTCTCTACTATTATGTTAGCTTGGTACAAAATACAAGATTGGTGCCGCGTCTTACTACCCATTCGGGTTTTACAAGTATGTACTAACTACACTAATGTGTCAGGGATTATAGTGGTTGAATTAAGAAGAAGTGTATCCACATTCGCGTTTAGAGAGTGTAGAATAATTTAGGGGAAAACTACCCTCAACAGACCCAATGGGGATTTGAGCCCAGATCACCCCGGTCATCCAGCAGTCAAAGTCTATTGCGAGCTTGACGTCTTAGACCAGTTTTTCCTTAAAGTTTGGTCTGCAGCGGTCTACCACGTGATATGTGGGATCCTGGGAAATTTAGTATTAATAATAAATTTAAAAATGTTGATCACATTTAATATAAAAATTTAAAATGAAAAATATTAACTATAAAATATCCATTAATTGCTTGTATTTCTTTCCTCGGTAGACAAACCAAATAGAAAACAAAATTGGTACCAACATTAAATCTGAACAGTTTTTCATCAAAAGTTGTGAGGTTTAAAATGTTGGATATAATTTTTTTTAAACTATTAATTGTTTTTATTTTTTATTTATTTGAGGTATTTAACGTGTCCTTTCTGAACCGACTGATTATATCAGCGCACAAGAATTTCTATGAGCGAGAGTGAAAAGACCTACCAATTTTGCCGTGAAAGTTATTTTAACATACCTTCCAGGGTTCTTCTACAAGCCACAATCGAAATAAGGGACCATCAGCTTTACTTCCCCTCCGAAGGGAGTTGTGCTATGAATTTTTATCGCTCAAGAAAAATTCGTCGACCCCGGGTGGGTTTGAACCCACGAACATTGGGTCCTGAGATGATCACCCTACCCCAAGAACACCAAGGTCGAGAATTACTTACTAATTCAATATAATTATGTGATATTTTTTGTACAACATTTAATTTAATAAATCAATTTTGATCTTGTATTTTTAGTCATAAAAAGGTATTGCTTAAAAAAATATAATTTCCCTGCCTTACTTTTAACCCCCGACCCCTTTCCGGGTCCCGGGTGAGTCCCACCATCACTAACACTTTGAGAAATACTGGTTTAGACCTTGCGGCCATTCAAAACTAAAGTGTTCCCTTCAGTTTCATCTTAATGTTGTGACTTATCTCTTTATTGCACTCAGACATATCAGGGTCAATGAGAGAACTCTTGACACTGAAAAAGTACTACCACACAAATAAATGGGGGGGAATCAAAGAGGTTGGATCACAATAGAAAGAGACTAGATAAAGACGAATTACAGACAATAAGGAAGTACAAGTAGAAGGAAAGGGGTTAATTCATTAATTGAAGTCTTGAAGAGTGATGGGCCGAGTTACATCCTATTGATTCTTTTTAACATCTTTTCACTCTTGCAAAGTTTCGGTGGAAAGAAAGAAAGAAGAGCTTAAGGTGGGGGAAAGTTTCCACCTTAAATTTGTGATCGTAATATAAATGTTGTTAAAAAAAAGAGAGAGAAAGGTTTCAGAGATGTAGCTTCTTGTAGTCCTCATTAAAATTAGTAAAAATGTCTTATTGATTCTAGGTCCGCAAACCAACTCACAGAGCTCTAGAATAGGTCTAGGAGGTCTAATTGTAGACCCCCCCCTGAATCAGGTTATACGCTCATCTACTAATTACACTAATGGTATTAAGGATTAGGAAGGCTATGTTTAAAAGAAGTGTACTCGCATTTGCGTGGAGGAAAAGTGGAAAACCATTTTGGAGGAAAAACACCTCAGTACACCTGACCAAGCTATGAAACTCGATCTCCCCGTCATCAGTAGTCTAGTCTACTGCGAGAGTAGCGCGTTAGACCACGCGGTTAACAAATCGGGAAATAATAACAAGTGGAATTTAGGAACAGGCCGACTCAAAGTTTGTGAGGACAAATGATCTACTTGAATTTAAAAGTAGTGGCTACAGTTTAGAAAACTGAGATTAACAGCTGTATGGTTCCTTGTGCTGACCACATGACAACCTCTATCCCCAAAAGTGGGTATTACAGTATCTTCACCGACATGTGGCGGCCACTCGGTCGGTTAAAGCTCACTTGAGAGCTGACACCATGTAGTTTGTTAATGAGTACAACATTTTAAATGTATGAACCCATTTTTTAACAACTAGTACAGTATTATTAAAAAAAAAGATATTTTTGTTTGTTCCGGTGTAAGATTAATTACAGCTCATGTAAACATCCGTGGGAACTCCGGCAAGTGCAGAAAGTTAATCCCCGATAAGAGGAGGGAATGTATTATTAGATTATGAATATCAGAAGAGGAATGAAGGATAAAGAATCGACGGGAGCGAATTTGTCGAGGAGAAAACAGAAGGGGAGGACTGAGTTTCTAACCCCCATTCATGACATTAAGAGATTCTCAATCGGAAAACCTAACCAAGATATATATTCATTTTAAAGGTTATCAACACTTGTGGACCACACGAAGGTTCGCTAGAGCAGCAGTTCACAAACTGTGAGTCACAAACCGATTTTTTCCGGGCCGCGAAAGGTTTTTTGAAATGTTAAAAATTTTGTAGTTGATTGAAAATATGATATCATGGAAAAATGAGAAAGAGAAGAAACGAAAAAAAAAGGGCAGCTAGAGAGGGGGGGGG
>CABFWO010005527.1:4659-20865 GCA_902155825.1 Timema genevievae | reverse complement strand
GTCCCTCCATGCAAATGAGAGTACATTTACGCTCAATTAAACCTTCCTCATCCCTAACATACTAGCGTATAGTTAGTATTTGTGTGTACAACCCAAGCGACAATTAAGATGCAGTGCTAAAAAAAAAAAAAAAGCGAATCATAATCTCATAATTTTGTTGATCGTGCTGAGCTGATTTCCTTAGACTTGTTATTTATAATTACATAAAACACATCTATATTTAATTTACAAAGATACACTACAATGACAATAAATACGGCACACATAGATAAAATTATATAAATATAGCACTCTGCCGATCTAATAATAACTCTTCTTTGGGTTAAGGGTGGGAAAAGTTCAAAAAAACATGCCTCAACGCACATAAAGTCCTTTCTGGGGCAATAAAAAAAACAACAATAAAATTAACATACATATGTTAGCAATACACCTTACTACCCATTATGTACTAATCACGCTAATGAGTTTAGGATGAATAAGTTCAAATTTAGAGGAAGTGTACCCAAATTTGCATGGAAGGAGAGAGGGGAAAACCATTTTGTAAAAAACCTCGCTCAGTACACCCGACCAGGATACGAAGCTCAATCTCCCTGTAATCAACAGTATAGTCTAAATTGACATATAAAACCCTCTAAAGATGAAAAAAAAAGGGGGACCATAAAAAAGTGACAAAAAACACATTAATATTATTATAGATATCAAGAAAATGTATAAACATACATAATATTTGTTGCTTGGGAAATAAAACTGTGATTATAAACTAAAATTGAGTTACTAAGAGTAAAATAGTTCTTGTTTCATAGAAATGGATGCGATGAAATCAATCTGCCTTGCTGCGTTGAAGAAAGGAGGGTGGGGGGAGGGGAGATCCTTCGGAGCATTAAATCAAGTTCAATAAATCAAATAACTTTAGACAGACTTTTGTGCTATCTGTTGGGTGCCAGTGGAACTAGAATCGGTTCTTCTTGGATGGCCACAGTGGATCGTTCGGTAAGGATTGTATTTAATTCCACATGTTTTTAAATATCACTAAGACTTTAACCCAGGGTTTTGGGTTCCATGTTACCAATTTTTCGATGACCTTGAAGTCAATATTATTTATATATATAATTATTTTATTTATTAATAATAGTTTAATTTTAAATTTATTCCTATTGTTTAACAATTGTAAATATAGTACATAATGTTTAAAATAAATTATTTATACATATATATATATATATATATAAAATTAATTTAAATCAAGAAAAAATTAAATAAATTATCTAATACATGTAATTTACTTTTTAATCTACTATAACTATATATATTACGTGTACATTCTGTATAGTTAAAAACAAATATTACTTTAAAAGATATTATATGGGCCTAGGTATATTTATTTTATAAAAATAATAACATTAGGTATTAAAGAATTTTTTTAATAGCGATTATTTTTATAAAATTATTTCTTTCACCATAAAGTTGAACTATATAAAAACTTTGTTTAAATAATGTTTTCAAACATAACAACTACTTCCAAACTTGTAAATTTTTTCATTTACCTTTTTATCTAAATAGTAGTCCGACACCTTAGCTCAGTCGGTAGCGTGTCTGCCTACTAAGCTAAAGGTGCCCGCTTCGACTCCGGGCACGGTTGAAAAATTGATCATAGGTAGAATGTGGATTTACCCTTTCACAGTGATAAATTATCGGCCGGGGGGCTAGATGTTGTGCTTGTTCTAGTCTTAAGTTATATTATAAGACATATGAAGCTACGACAGGTCTAGCAAGACGGTAGTGGAAAATATATGGCTTGAATAAAAAACCGACCACAGGCTGGGAACAGGAATGGAGGTAAGTATCTAAATATTTAAAAAGGAGGAATCCCTTAAAAAAAAAATTACCTGTATGAACACTTACCGGAGCTCCTGGAGGTGATCGTACCGTCGAGGAGGGTTGGAATCCTGGAGAAACTGAGGAACTTGATGATGGACTGAAAACAAATATTACTGAATATAACGAGGAAAGGGGACTACAGTACCTCACGCCTTCAATCCTGTGAGTCGGGATTCATCCTCGGGAATTATTTTAGGATGGGATCGGAGGTGGCCAAGGGAGGGGCAGGATCGCCAACTCTTTAGTCTCAAACAACGGCTCACGGATCTGAAACTAGCATTATATTTATATTCACAATAAATCACAACACACGAAAGTTAATTTTGACCTCGCCGAGATAATACAAACCAAAGCCTCTTTTTAATTGTCTTATGAATATCTTGTGAGTAAGATCAACCTAATTTAAAGCCGGCTCTGGTGACCGCATGGCTCAAGGCGCTACTCTCGCAATAGAATATACTGCCAATGATTGGGAGGATGGTGTTCAAATCCCGGTCGGGTGCACTCAGGGTGGTTTATCCTAAATAGTCTGTCATTCTCTGTCTTTCTCCATGCAAATGTGGGTACAATCCCTTTAAATTCAACCTTCCAAATCCCTAAAATCATTGGTATTATTAATATATAAGCGTATAACCCAAATCGGTAGTAAGACGCTCTGATAATATATAAATAATTAATATTTTAGAGCTCTAAGCTTCGACAATATTGATAAAGTGACCTATTTTAATATAAAAGATAGAATAAATACTGGAGTAAATTGTGACTTTATATTGGAGCCTCCTATATTACACTTGGCATCGGCAAGGAAGGAAAGGGGGGTGGGATGAGGGGGAGGAGACCGGGGCAGGAAGGGGGAGAATATAATAAGGCGAGGGGAAGGGAGGAGGAGGTTGGCAAACAAAATTTGAAAAAAAAAAAAAATAAGTTATATCTACAGCTAGGGGCGTGCAAAGCTTCGCAAAATAAAATTATCGACCGCTAAATCACTCAATTTATGTTCAATTGTTGCCATTCTGAGCGGTTGTATACTTAAAAGATTAATTTTAAATATAAAAAAGATCTTGAGAGTTTTATATAATATATATATAAACAATATACTATTTCGCCAAGCTAAAAACCACCAACCAACAAAATTTCGAACTTCGATTCGGCTTGTAGAATATTTCATATTATTTGCGTTGAATTTAAAACAAGTGTACCTTGCACGCCCCTACCTATAGCTTGAAGTTACCGGCATGCGGTAAGAATGTGAGCCAAAAGGCGAGAGGAAGAGAGTGGTAAGCGGTGAGGCTGTGTCTCACCTGGTGAGTCTCTGCAGTTCCACGGCTATTTGCGCCCCGACCTTGGCGTTGTTCAGCATCAAGGCCACATCTAACAGACATTAAGGAACAAAAGCTTACCTTGTCCCCACTGTAGTGTTGCTTATAATAGGGGTGACCAAACTTTTTAGACCAAATGAGCCCTTACATAGAAAAAAAAAACATGTTGGAGCCCTCCTAGAAATGTTCACGCTAATATTTATGAATATTCAATAGTGCCAGTTAAATTTTACAAGTTTAAAACAAAAGGAAAAAAATGGCATGTTCTGGTTGTGCCTTTAGAAAATGTATTTTATTCAAATTTGAAAAAATTGGCAAAATTAGCATCTGCGATAAAACGAATTTTTACAAAAACTCTACTGTTTTCACATGAATAACAAAAATTTAAGCTTTTTCTTCTAAATAAACACAATTTGTTTGTAATTTGGGAAATACCACATCATAAAATATAATTTTCAACGCAGTAACACTGGTGATAACACTATATCAGGGCTCACGTTCATACGAATAGCATCAGTTTTTACTTATTTTATAGGTATAAAATAGATCACAGTAAAAATGAGTGTTTTCAGGATATTTAAGCTTTTTTTCTTTATCTGAGGTTGGCATTAAAAATCACGATTTCTGCTCTTTACAGATTAAGATACCTAAATTTTGATTCTTTGTTTACAGCCTTTAAAACATTTCACCCTAGGTCCAAGCAAGGATATTAATATATATGGACCTTGCTAAGAGCGGTCATGTTTGGCAAACACCCCTAGACCGCCAGGTCACCCTACATCCATTACTGTTTCCAGACTATGGTTCGAGTCAGTATTTTATTAAAGTCATTTATTCTCCAGTACCGGTTGGCTAGGCCAGAGACGAATAAAAAACACACAAACCATAAAGAAAGCTATTATACGAAGCTACATGCTAGAAGAAGTCCTTAACGTTACAACATTTGTTACGTATTATCTAAGGGTGCGATTAGAGGACGCAATCGGGTTTTATAAAAGATGTTTTTTGAGAAAAAAGTGTGGTCTATTTTCAGGTCAGTACTGTACCTTTATTACCGAGAGTGATATTATAAAAGGATACTCGTGTCCAGGGATTTCCCAGAGGTCAGAGCGCTTACTCTGCTCAGAATGTACGGGGTGACCTCCTTGCCCGTTATGTTCTTCTGTTCTGCCTCGGCTACTGCGGCGTCTATGGCCGCCTCAATCTCCTCGCCTGTCGAGTTAAATTGACAATCTTTTATGGAAAGAAGCTTTAAGAATATACAAACTAGGAGTGAGTGAAGCTTCTAAACGTCGACAAGGCTCCGAGACTTAGTTTTAAAAAAGACACAGATTCGAAGCTTCATCTATAAAAATATTGCCAGCTAAGATACCCAATTTACCATCAATTATTTACATTCTGAGCTGTATTGTACATCATAAATTAATATTTAATATTCATTGAAAAAAAAATCTGAAATAATTGTTGAATTCTAATTTGTGATAATAGCTTGATTTATTATAGTAAAATAAAATATTACAAACAAATGAGAAATATAACATTTTTCAAAGAAATTTAATGCATAAAGTTTAACGAATAACCTCAATATCAAATTTTTTCAATCATAAAACAATCAACAAAAAAATATTCGATCTTCGATTTGACTTTGAGAATATTTTGTACATTTGATTCGAGTTTGCTTCGAAACGAAAAAAGTGGACTTCACACACAACTAATACAAACTTTTTTTTATGACAAAACATTGATAACATTTTAGTTTACTATATTATTATTGTTATTTTATATTTAATGATCATATTTACAAAAAGTGACAGCTGAAGATATCACGATTTGACCTATGAATACATGAAAGTAGATCTAATAACTTTTCTAACCGTAAGTTAAGGATCTTTAGAAGTGAAGTCTCATAGCTATATCTCGATAAATAAATATACTCGCAGAATACTTTAAACAAAAGAAAGTTGGCAACAAATGCCTATTCAACATTTCCGCAGCTAATTGAACCGTTTCCATACAAATGTCTCACCTGCCATGGAGAACTGTCCCGGGACAGGGACACCCAGTAGCACTCCCGACTTTAGTCCCAGCTCTAGAAGGCTGTGGATAAGACCCGCGGCTTCTTTCGGGGACTCCACGTGGTACGGGGCCTGGTGCGGGCTACAAGGGGTGTAGAAGGAGGGGAAGTCCTTGGTAGGGCCGTACGTGGCCACACACACCCCTTGACTCTCCTGGGAGGGACACATAGGTATCACTCACTACAGACGTACGTAATTTTATACAAATATGTTGACAATTAACATTTTGAAAATAATTTGCGAAAAAATCATTAGCGATAGAATCTCATTTAAAAATTTAAATCACACTAAGGTTAGATTTTTATATATTCGTAGCTTTTTTCGCATTGCGACTTACTACCTTTTCAGGTTCTATGCATATGTACCGATTATGCTAATGAGTTAAGGATCAGGAAGGTTGAATTTACAGGAAGTGTACTCACATTTGTGGGGGGGAGAGTGGAAAACTATTTTGAGGAAAAAAAACCCTCAGTAGACCCAACCGGGATTCGAACCCCAATCCTCCTGTCATCAGCAGTCAAGTCTAACACAAGAGGGATGCCTTAGACCATGCGGCCACTGAAGCGGGTTATAGCATGTTATCTTTGTGGTATTGTAAAGAAAATAAACTAAATGATTATCGTCGGTGATCAGAATGATCAGCTTAAAAATGATCGGCATCGGCGTAACCCAAGTAAATTTTGTTCTCGGGACTCTTCGGGCAAAATAATGTTGGGAGCAATTTTCTAGTCAAAATTTCGACTTTCCCTTTGATGAGTGTGTGTACACATGTGGTACGACGTGCACCTAATCATGTGTACCATCCTTAGAAAAACACAACCATCTGTCATGAATTAGTGGTGTTGTTACCAGGTATTCCAACGTCCTGCCGATGTCAAGGATCGACTTGACCCCGCTAGAGACCACGGTCACGGGGTTGCGCCCCAGCTCTGTCAGGTCAGCGCTGACGTCCATGGACACCTCCCCGCCCCGGTGAACGCCCCCTATGCCCCCTGGACAAACAATTAGGAGCCAGGGTTAAGCTAATTTTTTATTTACTATACTGGCCGTGTTGATTTAGTTTTATCATTGATATTATAAATAAATGTATCACTTTCAAACAAAGGAAAAATGGTGCCAAACAGCTATTTTGAATTAAAAATAGGATAAAAGGGCAAGGGATTCACACTTACCAGAAATAAGTATGCCTCAACCTTCACAAATAAAACACAATAAAACAGCTTGGCATACCCTAGTACAATAAAAACAATGCACATATATTTAAAAAAATTGCTGCTTTAAAACTAAAACAAACAATTAACTTGATACGACTGTAACATATTATGAGATAAAAAAGGTTTATAATTAATGAGTTGTGTTGACAAATAAGTGGTGTATGGCAAGTCTCGAGCGTCGTCGCATAAAGAGAAACAAAATTAGCGGAAAGAAAGACTGTCGACTTCTCGCCAAAATAGTCTTGGCGTACGTCCAAAGCTAGTCATGTTTATCGCATCCACAATTTTTATCAACTCACCTGTGGCAAACACTTTGATCCCTACCAGGTTGGCAACAATGATGGTTCCGGACACGGTAGTACCGCCGTTCAAACCCTGAAACCAGTTCAAAATTAACAATAGATTTATTTAACTTTCTGGTTTAGAAATTTGATTTTTTTTAACTCAATCAATCTAATGAAAATATCATGCAATACACCAAAGTTAAGGAATTTAATTATTTTTTTCTGGAGATATTTTAATAACATTACAAACATAAATCTTTCTTGATTAAGAATAGTATACAATAATAGCCCATACATGGTTAAATATATTTTTGTTGTGACCGCCTATGTGGTATAATGGTCAAAGTTCATGGTCACAGACCCTGAGGTCCCTGGTTCAATTCCTGGCGCGTCCAGATATTTCTGTAACCAGGTCAACTCAGCCTCGTGAGGACTAATGAGGAGCTATTTGAATAAAGAAGTAGCGGCTCCGGTCTAGAAAACTGAGATTAACAGCTGGAGGGTTCGTTGTGCAAATGTTGATAATATCTTCAGCAACATTCTGTTCACAAACTCCTTTCTCGAGACCTCCATTCTGCTAGTCTCGCTTACATTCAATGTCCATGTTAGTGTGTTGTGGTAATTGGTGAAAATATTGGCTCAGTGGGTAGAGCATTGGCGCATAAAACCAATAGTTCCGGGTTCGATTCCCATGAACAGGTTGTCATTCACTTAAATAATTTTACTAATTTATATTTCTAGAGTACTAGGGCTCTATACAGCTCGCCATGTTGTGTTTTAAATCACAAACTCTACTCACCTTGCTAAGTACGTAAGGGAAATCTCGCCTCGAAGTCTTGACGGCCGGTGTCTTCAAGATCGCCAGTTCTACCATCGAATCTCTCTCCAGACCAACCTTGACCCTTCCGCCAATGATACCAATGGTTGCCGGTACCGCGCCCTTAAAACAAGCCAACTTATCGTCATTTTCGAAAGGACGCGTAAATTTGGCGGGTTGCGGCTTTTGTCTTCCGGTATTTGTCTATGTTTGCCAGCATTTACGAGTTTAAGAAGTAAACATTGAAACATGACTAATCCTTAGAATGGCCTGGTGTAGAATATTGTTTACAAATTCGGGTATTTATTTTACCAAAAAAGTCTCAAAAATTGAATCCTAACATTGGAAAAAAATTATGAGTCTACGAGGAAAGAGAAAATGGAAATACTGTGTTGGTCCAAATATAGTGCAATGTTTTCCTCCTAAAAATACGCAGCCTAGTTAGTTACCTTTTAATTGTCATGTCGAACACCTTCGAAATGTCAAGGTCTTACTATGTGCGGAGCCGTATTAAATTCGGGCCAATACGGTAGTTATTATTAATTGATGTTCTTTTGACATGTCTGTTGCCCTGTCCGAAATAAGTCCTTCAGCCTGTCTTATCGGCAGCTTCCTCTTTTATATCCTAAAACTTCATCTTCTTATAGACCTACTTATTAAGTGATAACATTTTGTTCTTGTATTCCATTAATTATAACATTCACACAATCAGTTAAGTGTTAAATCAATGAGCTGGGGTCTAGTTGCTGATTTTGCCATAAGCAGTCATATTTATTTAAGCACCGCATCTTACTGCTCAGGTTGTACACTTAAGTATTAGCTACGCTGATAGTTGTAGGTTTTGGAAGGCTATATTTATTGGAGATATACATGCATTTGCGTGGAGGGAGAGTGGAAAACAATTTTATAAAAACCATCCTCAGTACACCCGACCGAGATTCGAACCTCGATCTCCCTGTCATTGGCAGTATAGTCTCTTGCAAGAGTAGCACAGTAGACAATGTGGCCACAGAAACAGGTCAAGCATTAAAAGAGCTCCAAAGCAAATTCTAATTTAAGATTTGAAGAAGGTATTTTGTCTAATCTTAAACCAGTTTTCTTCTCAAATCCTCGACTCTCAAATATGCAAAGAGCACAGAAGGAAGCTAAGACAAAAAAATATCAATAAAACTATTTTTTTTAGTACCGCGTCTTATTACCTATTCAGAATATATTATGAATGTGTACTAATTATGCTAATGTGTTAGAACTAGGGAAGCTTTAATTTAGAGGAAGTGTATCCACATTTTTGTGGAGAAAGAGCGAAAAATCATTTATATAAAACCACTCTCAGTACACCTGACCAGGATTTGAACCCTGATCCCCTTGTCATCAACAGTCCAGTGTATTGCGAAAATAACGTTTTGTACCATTTGACCACCAAAGCGGGTAAGCTCATCTCAAAGTTAGTAGCAAGCCCTGGCAGGCAAGCAGTGAAGTCTGTCAATTCACCTGTTCTCTGACAATCTGCTCGACGCTCTCAGCCATCTCGAGGTTGCGGGGGTACGGCATGCCGTGAGTGATGATGGTTGATTCGAGGGCGAGCACTGGCTGGCGCTCGGCGAGGGCCCTAGACACCTCCGGGGACACATCGACAAGTTTGAAGTTCGAGATACCTCGTGAAAACACTCGCAACACCTTGTGGTGCATCGCTACAAGTTCAGGGAGTCCTTGGCCCGTCCTGTGGAAGAATCAGACGCTGAAACCGGATATTCAAGGGAGACATAAAGAAATATCAAGATTTTACTTTTTTTTTTTTTACTTTAAAACTTTTTCTACTACAGCAGGCCTGTGTAGAAAGAATTCACTTAGTTCAAAATAATAAAAACAAAATAAAGTGTAGAAATTCAGCCCTATCTGCATAAGTGGATAGATCTACTAATGTAAAACCGAATTATTATAAGTCCCCTGTATGGCTTATTATACTCCACAAGTTCTTTAGAGAATTACATGAATTTCCTTTTAAAAAAATTAAATTATGTATAGATATTTTACTATCTTAATTTTACTAACAATGGAAATGTTCTTTTGTTGTTGTGTGTACACATGATCAAAAATATTAAATTTATCATAATATGACATCAAAAAGAATTAAAAGAATCCCGCCCTCAGTACGCATGGTTCCCGCTGTGCAAAATTACATAACCTCAAAATTGTAGCATGGTTTTAACCTTTAAAATAGAGGCTTTGTATATTTTCAACTAAAAATTATTAAAAATTACTCTTAATAGACACAGCCGATATTTGAAATATAACCTCTTAATAATTTGTTATTTTACAAAATGGATTATAACCCTTTTTCCAAGCACGTGCAGTTTTATTTACTCTAAGGTCTATAAGAATCCTTCCTACCCAAGAAATAATTAAATGTGTATGACGAATAGTAATTTTTATTAATATTATATTTATAACCCCAACAAAATAATCTAAATAGGTGTATCATTTTAAGTTTTGATTTAATTTTCCAATAAAGCATACATTTAGTGTTCGCATACCTATTTAATAAAACTAATTAGAATACGCTACAGAAAATATGATTTATTTTAAATATCAATAGTTATTTCAAGAATGTTAATTGCTCAAGCATTATGTTTAGCATTGGGGATTAATGAATATTTGAAATATATGACTCAATTATGCCAACTCATATTACAAAATTTATGCTAGAAGTGATTTAAATTATTTAATTTCCCGCCTGAGCTAACTAAATATAGTTAGGTTTTCTAATGATCCTTTTTTTTACGTAAGTCCTCTTGACAAAGAAAATGTAAGGTTTATCTACTTTAAAATATTGAAGTCAATATATTCTCAAAATGAAATTACCTGAAAAAATACCTGATGCAAGATAATTATAATGGGAAATTAATATTCCAGACAATACAATGCATATAGTTAATAAACAAGGACGGCGCTACTTTCAACGAGACGTCCCGTCCTAGCGGCTAAATGGTAAACTATTTGTACGAGACATCTAGCGGGGATTTGTGAACTCCGTGATAGAGAGCACTCTATGAGTCAAATTGTAAACTAAGTGTTACAATCGTGGGGGAATATTTATCTGCCTCAGTAAGGGTTCTGTTGATATATTTTTTCTACCAAATTTAGACCTTTTTTAAGACAAGCGCACGAGAGCTGGCTCACAAGAGCCGATAACTAACTTATATGACCCTCGATGCAGCTCACTTGAGCTGGTAAGAAAAGGCACTGCCTTGTCGGTATCTTACAATGCACGAACCAGAAGCGGCTATCAGTATTTCGTTTGAAGTTCAAATTATAAAATATAATAAAACCAAACAGAAAACTGTGGGTGCCGCCTTTAATAGTTTCAAGGATGGTAAACGGCTGTTTTCATACATTGTTTCATTAACTTAGAGAAGACAATGTGATAAGAGTTTTTAAAAAAATGCCATGTGTCAGTATCATATTTTGATGAGTTGAGTAATATATACATTTTTAATTGTTCATTCCAGAAGAGTAACACCTCATTTCCAACCAGCCTGAAGTTTCTTTCGTTCGATTGTGGCTGCTGTTTACTCCATACAGTGAGACCCTCAAAATGCAACATTTCGTCAGTTTCTTCCTCAGTTCCAAACTCAACTTGGTGGTCAGCAGTAAACTTTTCTTGTTGAAAGCATCCTTGGCCAGGGTGATCCTCGACCCAATTTCCTTGGTGCAGTGGGCAGTAGGCATCCTTTGTCACTAGATTTTCCAGGTACATGAACTTCTCTATGTTTTCCAACTCCTGGTTTCCAATTTTGATTCTCAGCGGCTCTTAATTTTTGTGAAATCCCCATCAATTTCGACTTCTCAGTGTTGATCTCCATGCCATATCTTCTCCTTGTCTCCAACCAGCCGGTTAATCATTTCCTGCAACTCTTCTTTCAATTTATGACCAGCAATGCCGGATAATCTGCGTGTTTTATTGTGTTGCTGACACATCCTCCTATCCTGAAATTGCCACGTACCTCCAGGGATTCCTTGACCATCCACTATCCGTACAAGTTAAACAGACTGGGAAACAAACAGCTTCCCTACTTCACATCTCTTCATACATCTTACGCTATTGTTCTCTACAGCTAGAAATATTATATTTGGGAGTAAAGCAATTATCACTAACATTATCGCTGGATGTATAAGTTTCAGCCAAACAGATAATAGAACATTCATAGGTGAGCGAACAATTCACTAACTTTGTTTATAAGACCAAGATCGTTTTGGTAAAAGTCACTTGTATCCATCTCTCCATGGTTGGTCGAGAGGGGGCTACAAGAATTGATGTCTTGAGACTCGATGACGATTGCTGACGTTGATTTCTTGAGGTTGGGTTCACAAAGTCGTCCCTCGGAAATAGTCAGCGCAGAAAATATTCTCCCGTGGAAGGAGGTGAAGAGACAAACCCGGAGGTCAAATGTCCGAGCGATTAATTAAAAGGGAAAATCGTTTTCTTCTACAAATATATGGAATTAATAATAGGAGTTAAAAATGTTCTTTAATTTCGAACAGTGCAGGAATTTAAGTTTTAAGACTCAAATGTCGGAGGCAGCAACTTCAGGGGTGAATCAAGTGAAGAGAATATACATTATTTTAGAGATCTTATTGATAGTTTGTAAGTTAGTAGACTCTTTACCCCCAGTCAGCAAATTACGAGTATGAGAGCGCCGAGTCAGCCTTTCTTCATCCGCGCCATTGTTACGATGTGGCTTTTTTTTTTCCTGCGATGTGACATTGATGTAAAGTCATCGTCTTCCGGTATGGCAGACTCATGCGGTGGTCTAGATGGTGGTTGTGTAGTGACGGTAACCGAAATTAGATCCTTTTGTCACTGTTTGGTTTATAAGACATTTTGGAGGAACATTAAGAGGACGTAGATGGAACTGGTAGGACTTTGTAAGTCAAAAGAAATAGAGAAGGTTTGAAGTATTGTGTCGCCAACAAATTTGGTGAAGCAGGGCAGGGGCCTTCATGTCCACAAGCTGTGAAATTTGGGTCTTTAGGACCCCATTGTCATCCCTCAAAACCTGGACTTGTTTGGAGAGAATGATGATATTGATGGTAAGACCAGTGACCGTATTAATCAGGGAATTCAATAACTGTGTAGGCTATTAATTGGTTCCTAACCAGCCCAGAGGTGTAATGGTCAGTTCACCCGGTTACGAGCCTGGAGGTCCCGGGTTTGATCCCCAGCTGGTATCATGGGAATTTTCTTCCAAAAGGTGAGCTACAAAAATGGTCACCAGGGTTTGGTTAGCTAGATTTAAGTTAGTTTGTAAGTGTTTCCACTGATTTCATACCTTCAGATAATCTATCACCCTCATACTCATTATGACTCTCATACTATCACCATCATACTCACTATCACCATAACCTCCTATCATTGGGACATACGGAAAGGATGTACTACGATTAGTACATTCAAGCGTCCCCTGTAGTACTGTACATTAGTACTGGCTAACATTTCCACTGCTGGGCTAACTATGGTGTGTCCTAGACACGTAATACAGTAGTACACGTATAGTTGGTTCCCGGCCGGCATAAGTCTCAAATACTAACTACATCAATGGTTTTAGGGATTAGGAAGGTTACATTTAGAGAAAGTGTACCTGCATTTGCGTAGAGGGAGAGTGAAAAGTCGTTTTTTTTTAAATCCACCCTCATTACACCCGACCGAGATTCGATCCCTGATCTCCCCGTCATCGGAAGTCCAGTCTACTGCCAGAGTATCGCGCTAGGATCACGCGGCCACCGAAGAGGATTACAAAATGTTAACAATGTTTCTTTGTAAAAGAAAATGTCTGATGTATTAAATTGAATTTGAAATTCCAGTGGGGAAGGTGCGGGTGGCCATACCCGTTTGTAGACCCCTTCTTGTGACGTAATGGGTAGCGACCCTGATCCCTAAACATCGACTACAACGATAAGTGTTGAAAGGGAGGAGTCGTTACGTTAACGAGAAGAACAGGAGAACGATTGCCGAGGCTACAAATATACCGCCATAACGACACGAGGCATGTATGAGTGAGACGGAGATACAATGGCTAAGGTCACGTGACACGCGAGGTCGACGCGTCACGACAGAAGAAGCCGACGGACGCAAAGAACTAGTTCCGTTCAGTCGTAAGCCGCCAGTCGTTGGGGTGAAACGAGATTATAACATTTCTCTCGCGCGTGTTTCTTCAAAGTACACGATCATGATGGTGTATCAGGTTAAGAGCTTGTCCTCTCTCCTCGTCGTAGCGACTGTCCTACTCGTCATTGCTGTCCAGAAAGGTGAGAGTCCTTTTGTCTTGTCCTGGAAGTTCGTCTTCTGTAAAGCAGCTAACAGAGGAAGCTTATCTATCAACCTCGCACGTTTTTTGTTGTGTTTGTGACGTCACGAGAAGTGCGCGCGCAGGTTTACCAACTCGCCTGTAAAAAAGTTACCGCCACCTGTCACTCAACAGACTATGACGTCGATATATGTGCATTTGTTTTACGATTAAAAAAAAATAACTGTTTGGTATCCAGAGGATGAGTCGTGATACTGGAATCAAATTTAAAATGGGGTAAAAAAAATTACGACCCGGGAGTCAAACCCCGGCCTTTGGGCCCCAATGCTCTACCAGTGGTAAATGTTGAATGTTGAAAGTCCCGGGTTCTATTGCCATTGTTTCTTTTAGCACCACATCTTACTACCCGTTAGTTACACTACTGGTTTTAGGGATTATGAAGGTTATTTTTACAGTAAGTGTAACCGCATTTGCGTGGAGGGAGAATGAAAAACAGTTTTGGAAAATCCCCACTTAATATACCCGACTGAGATTCGAGCCTTGATATGCCCGTCGACGGCAGTTTAATCCACTGCGAGGGTAGCGCGTTAGACCACAGGGCCACCGATGGAGCGGGTCTACTTCATGTTATTATGTTATTATAAGGGGGGGCTCATAGGTTTTTCAAAGTATGAGGGGGGAGGGGGTTCTATCCCCCTCTCTCAATTTTTTACGAACTCCAAGCCTTGCAAGTAGCCACTGGGACACCTCTAAGGGGTTTGAAAACGATGAGGCCACACAGGGACCCTCGCTTTCTCAGATAACCGAGAGGAAAACAAGTTAGGGTGGTATAGTTTTGCTTGTTCACTCGTACTGTTGGCTCCGTGTGTAGGCGATCTAACAAATATTGTCAAGAGTGTAAAAACACAGAATCATGTGGTTTGATTTATTGAAAGAGTGAAGCGAGTTCTCAGTTTTAACTCCACCGATTTGCATTTTTCTGTTTGTGGTGAATATGACTCATGATAACTTTTGAACGCATTACCCGATTTATTCAATCTTTGCACATTTGTTCTTATAACCTCTATACAGATCATGTTCGTTGGAGAAGAAAATCAAAACGAGGTGTTGAAGAGAATTCAAACTTTATATTTATAAAAACATGGCTTCTAACATTAATTATTACATGTATTTATCTTTTAGGTCATTTCTGACACCTTATACGGCTGAAAATGTGTACATAGGCCTATAGGGGCAAACTATTTTGGTAACACTAAACAAAAATTAAATTATTTAATTAGTTAATTTTTTTGGGTGGGGGTGAGGTATATAACTGGGTGCCCCGCGAATGAAGTCTGTCCAGGTTCCACGTCTGCTATGGTGGCTCTCCAAGCAGTGCACTGTAGTCAGTCACCCTAGCCACTCGACCCACAGGCTGTTTGTTGTCGATATCTCTGGACCAGTTTTTTTGGCAATCCTCTATCGGCCCGTTCCACACAGGAAGATACCAAAATAAATCGTCTGCGCCGCGGAGTCTGTTAAACGGACGGAGGTTTGGTAGAATTCACAAGATGTTATTTAATAGTGTTTGGTCCAACAACTCCCGCCCTCCCTTGGGGGGTATAACTACCTGGGGTAGGGGGAGTGTACTCCCTTTCTCCATTTTATAAAAAGTATAACTTGGTTAAATTAGATAAATATGTTCGTCGGTATCAAAGATGATTAGTATGTGTCTTAAATTTTAGTGAGGCCTAATTATTTATTGTCAAGTGTTTGACAACCATAACAATCCCCCCCCCCTTTTCCACACTATCCCCCCTTTTGACATTAATTTGTGGGCAACCCCCTTGAAACTCTCCTTTAAACTAATTAGGTTAATAATTGATTATTGGACCTCCGATAAAGTTCACTACTCTCAGGGAGATTCATAGAAATTTGGGTATCCAATTTTGAATTACCCTCTTCGGTGGCCGCATGGTTTAAGGCGCTATTCTTGCAGTAGACTACTCTGCTGATGACAGGGAGATCGAGGTTCAAATCTCCGTAAGATATACTGAGGAGTTTTTTTTTTCCAAATTAGTTTTCCACTCTCCCTCCACGCAACTACGGGTATTATTATTCTAAATTCAACCTTCCTCATACCTAACACATTAGCGTAGATAGTACATAATGCGTATAGCCCGAACGGGTAGTAAGATTAATATTACTATTGTTACCTGTAAAATATGACGACGGTTTGGGGTCCACTAATGTCAGGAGGTCCCAGGTGCTACTTTCGTGTTTCCAGACCACTTAAGTGTCCAATGTGAAACTCTCTACTAACCCCCCCCCCCCC
>CABFWO010005526.1:26881-39167 GCA_902155825.1 Timema genevievae | reverse complement strand
GGGGGGGTTGATGGGGACATACTCCAATTGCTGGAGGATAGAAAAATGATAAATCATAAGCAGTTCTAGAAGCTATCTAAAGTGTTTTTTTATGGCAACACAACCCCCTAACTGCTGAAGGCTAGGAAAAATTATAAATATTAAACACCTCTAGAAGCTCTCTAAAGGGTTTTTTATGGCAACATAGCACCCTAACTGCCGGAGGCTAGGAAAAATCTATATATTTAAACAACTCTATAAGCTATCTGAAGTGTTTTTAAGGCAACATAACCACCTAACTGCCGGAGGCTAGGACAAATTTCAAATATTAAAACTCCTAGAAACTTTCTGAAGTACTTTTTATGGTAACACAGCTCCTTAATTTTTACTTGTACTTGTACCTTAATTTTGATATTGTTTTAACCATAAATAAAGCCATAGATATTTTATTAATAAAATCTAGGGGGGTTGAACCCCCTGAACCCCTCCCCCGGACTACGGCCTTGAAGTAATGTTTATAAGAAAAATACCAGAACCTGCGTGTAGGGAGCGTGGGAAAACATTTAAGAAAATTTTCCATCATTTTGCCAAACCAAGATTTGAATCTAATGTTCCCGGTCAATGAAAAACCAGATTTGATGAGTTTGACATATAGTTCGTCTAGTCACCATTGAGGCTGTATTTATCTATTATTTGATCACGTCTTAGTACCAATTCTGGCTATACGCATATGTTACACCGCATTAAGGAATTTTCCTAGTTCATGAATTGGGCAAATTTCGGCTCATTCTGGGAACTAACCTCTCCACCTGACCAATTAACGAAATGGACAACACATAGTCAGTTCATGAATTGTGCACCGCTTGTACTGCCCAGTTCATGAACTGGCTATTTCATTAAATGGGCAGTTCCAATCGTTACCCAATCCATGAATTGGGCGAGTTTTTGCCCTGTTCCTGAAATGCGAAAGCGAAGAGGCCAGTTCACGAAATGAGCAGAAATTTTCCTGATTCATTAAATGAGTGGTTTCACTATTGAGGTGTAGCAACACAGATATTAATTGCGTTAGTGAAATATGGATTAAGAAGTAGAATTAAGAGTAAATATACCCGCATTTACGTGAAAGGAAGGTGTGAAACCATTTAGGAAAAAAACTCTCTCAATACACCCGATTGGGATTCGAGCCCTCATCTCCCCGACAACTGCAATCCAGTAAAACACGAGAGTGACTCTTTAGGCCTTGCGACCACCTTTATGGGTGTCTTTATAGTTAAAATTGAATATAGAACAAGGTTAGTATATAATAAAAGTGGGAATCGTGACACTCGTCAAAAAGTAGAAATTCCTTCCAAAAATGGCTAGTAAAATACTATCTAATAGAGGAGGGGTCAGCAAACTTTTTTTGTAAAGGGCCAAATAGTAAATATTTTAGCTTCTGCTGGCCAAGAGGCAAACTCAAGGATATTTATGTAGGTAGGCCTGTCTACTTAAATAACAAGGGAAAAAAGTTTTCACAAATTTACTGAACAAAATGTAACGAAATAATAATAATAATAATGATAATAATAAGTAGACTACAATAATTGTTTGAAATACAGATCTACTAAGGAAAAGGATGGAATTGCATTTTTTGAGATAACACTTTACCAAATTGGGGTTCAAAGTTAGCAATCACTATCATCAAAATTGATTGAAAATGTTTATCCGTTAATGCTAACCTGTATTGAGATTTTACTTATTTCATGTTTGAAAATGTTTCTTCACACAGGTAGTGAGGTAGGTGCTGCCCCAAATACAGCTATAAAACCCCGAACATATAATCTTAATTAACTATATTAATCGCTTGGAAGACATTTATAGAATTCTGTTAGATTCTTCTCTTGAAATTTGCCTTTAAGAATGTCATCACACTGGAGATGAATCACTTACCATAATTGAAGGTTAGGCGGAAGTTCCTCAATTACACGGTCAAATGGATTTTGAAATATAAAAATGTCTTCTTAACTTGCATTAAGATACAAAAAATGCTGCTGGATTTGAATTTGAAAATATAAAATCCATTATTAGCTCGCAGGCTGTACTTAAAGAGTCGGCGTGTCGGATTTGGCCCGTGGGCTGTAGTTTGTAGACCCCTTCCTTAGCTTATAACCCTAATTGGTATTGAAACGCGATGCTATAAGAAAAATACCATATCGTCATATCATCTTCTAGGAAAGGAATATATAGATAGCTGATGCTTCGCACCGTCATGAGACATTCTATTTTCCATCCAAACCCACACTGCCATAGAGAGAGAAAGAGAATACAACTCTGCGTATATCAACCCGCTCCTGAGTTAGGGTAAAGTTTCGAGCAACAAAATGTAATCTATATAAATACCCGCGTCAGTGGGCACACTAGGGCATCAATAGTGGACTTTGGTTTAGCTATTTGGTGACGAGGAGGTCGGGACCAAATTCACAGATCAATGTACTGAAAGGGTTTTTACCTTAACGATGCTGCCTACTTGGTGAATTGTTTTATCTACTGATAACATCCTGTTGCGTTGGAGAGTATACACACCCAATTAACTATTTGTGACTGCGCAGAATTTACATGCATTTCGAAATTACCTTATACTTGTTTTCAATTCTAGATAGAAATATGTTTAGAGGGATTTTTTTTTAATCTACATCCTGGCAGGATGATTCCTACAGGTAGTTTTCGTTAATAAATAATAAACCTAATAGCATAAGATGTAGACGATTAAAAAACCGTGTTAACAAAAAAATTAGTTCGGGATAGAAAAACAATAATTTTGTGACACTCTAAGACTATTTTTAGAAGTATTTCATAATATATGGTTTTTGTTTAGTTGTTTTATATATATTTAAACTCACCGAATAAAACGTAAATACATTAACAAAGGAAATACTATCTTGACTTGCAGTGACGTCACAGGTAGGCAACTTCCTTGATGGTTTCCCAATCTCTCTATACACAAATGCCTACTCATTCTTAATTTATAATTAACTATCTTCCTATGTATTATATGTAGCCCTTAGTTTAAGAGATTTTATGTAAACCCCAAAATCTTGTTTATACAATACGACATAATCTATGACAATCTCAACGAAAACTATATCAGTTAATCTTCTTCCATATTAAAACCATTTTGAAACTAAATTATTATTATTATATTATTATTATAATATTATTATTATTTTTATTATTATTATTAGCACCGCGTCTTACTACCCGTTTGGGTTATACACACTTACGCTAATGTGTAATGGTAGGTTGATTGTGAAATGAAATGGAGGACCTACAGCTTAACGTGGAATCCGAACCACGGTGGAGGCCTGGCATTCCACACATTCACAAGCTGTGATTAATACAAGTCTTGTCAAAGGGGAAGGAAGGATTAATCTGTGCCGGGACCGGGGATTGAACCCCGGACCCCCAGCACAGAAGTCCGAAACTAAATTATCTTGAAACAATTATACTTTACACAAAACAATGTTTTCAGTCATAACTAAAAGTAACTAACAATAATTTGTAAAAAGGCAATGCTCTAGTGCCCGAACGTGTAAACCAGCCATTATTTCAGATTCCTTATATAAAGACTAGCTTTTTTACAAATATTAGCTGTATTGTTTAGCTCGTAATATATTGAATTATTAGACATGAAATAAGTAGAAGAAACTGATGGAAATACCCTAAAAGATCGGCATCAACTGGAGGGACAGAATGCTAATTGCAAACCTGTAACTGGGACATTGAGTGAGGGTGAGGCTGAATGATGAAGAGACCAACAGCGTAGATATAGGAAGAGGAGTGAGGCAGGGATGCTGTTTGTCACCCAGTCTGTTCAACTTGTATGGAGAGTGGCTGGTGAGGTAAGCCCTGGAGGGACGTGGATATTTCAACACAGTAAAATCCACAGTGATATAGCATTGTTGGCCAAAAATGAAGAAGAGTTGCTAAAATGATGGACCAGCTAGTGGAGAAAGGGAGAAGATATTGCATGGAGATCAACATTGAGAAGTAAAAAGTGATGGAGATTTTTAAAAAATTGAAGAGCCGCTAAATATCAAAATTGTAAACCAGAAGTTGGAAGGCATTGAGCATTTCAAGTAGCTGGCAAGTCTTCTGACAAAGGATGCCTGCTGCACCACCAAAGAATTAGGTCTAGGGTCACCATGGCCAAAAAACTTTCAACAAATGAGGTTACTGCTGACAAGCAAATTGAGTTTGGTTCTGAGGAAGAAACTGATGAAATGCTTCCTTTGGAATATTGCGCTAAATCGAGCAGAAGCTTGGACTCTAAGAAAGATGGAAAATAAATACTTGGTGTGATTTGAAATGTGGTGCTGGAAAAAGACTTAATAAGTCCAAGTGGACAAACAGGGTGACAAATTAAGAAGTCCGCAGAAGATTGAGTGAGAATAGAACGATTTTGGATGTGATTCTTCGGTACAAAGCAAACTGGATCTCACACTTCCTTAGGAGGAACTATCTTCTGCATGACATCATAGAAGGTCAGGTTGAGGGGAAAAGATGCTTAGGAAAAAAGAGGATTCAAATATTGAATAACTTGAAGGAAATGAGATGAGTCTATGAGCTGAAAGAGGAGACAGAGGTCAGGGCGCATTGGCGATCTAAGTTCACTTACAACAGGAGTGGACATGTCGGAAGACAGAACACCTAATAGTAATAAAAGGGCAAGGTGTTTCATGCATAAATAGTTTTCGTAGAAATATTTTCTTAAGTACCCACCACCCCTACTTCACCTGTTCCTTTGCAAATGACCTACACCCCTTTCTCCAGTTACAATGGAATTAAAACTCAACATTAATAAACAGTAAAATAAATAAAAGCTGTTAAAAATGTATTGTGTATAAATCTATTAAACTCACATTTATATATTGAGAACAATTAGTATACTATTGTTTAAGATTTAACTGTTTGTTCATAAGCCTTTATGTTAAAATCACCACTATATAATACTATTTTAACCCCACATATTAACACCAATTAAATGTGGCGGCTAGTTGAGACTAGCTTATTCTCGAGGTTTAGTGATACCCCTGGAGTAGGGATAGAGGCGCGGAAATCTTAAAGGATTGATTACAACAGCTAGAATAAAGTGAATTTTTCACAAGTTTGATGAGTCTCAATAAGAGAAGTGAAAGATAAAAATAATGTATTATTGCAAGGAGCATTTATGTCAGTTTTATAGCTTCGGAAGTTGTTTTTAAGCTTATAATCGCACTTAAAACCTTTGATATTATTTTCTCTTAATTTTTCAGTAGAAGGTTTGGAGACCTAGTCTCATAGTCTACACTGACACCACGTCCCGAGTGAGACGTGGTCTACAAATACAAAACAACACCACCCTACGTATTTTGATCAAAATTAGTATGCAGGCAGGTTCCCATGGAAACATATTTGGCGTGTATATTTTAAGTGAAAATGAGTTCGCATTCTAATGCCAGTGATTTGACCGCCATTTGTAAATTTAAAAAAAATCACAAATACACTGAGATATATAATAAACACTACTATTATCGAATGCTTTTTTAAATTTTAATAATAATGAGATGGCTAGCTGAGAGAATATATACCATAATTAGCTGGAGAAATCATAAGGGAACTACATAAAAATAATGAGAAGTAAAATCAACAAAGTTGGGCATGGGCACTAAACGACAATTGCGTTTAGTCTGGTTTACGAGTGACTGGGAGTTCGGGTTTTGAATCTCAGCTGGATTTACTGAGGGTGGCCATGTGTCTCTTAGTCGCAAGCACCAAGGAAGATTTTAAGTAGGCTAATTTTGCTACATATCTTTTGATCGTGGTTTCATTTCACTACTTGGCACCACCTATCTGTGTGTAAAGGCATATTAAAAGATCAATTAAGTAAAATCTCGCTATAGGACAGCCTTATTTAATGATAATCTGCAAACAATTTTGATGTTGTGGAACTCTAACTTTGAACCCCCCAATTAAGTGTAAATATGTCTCATAAAAAGTAGTTATATATTTATTACTTTTCCCCAAAATATATTTGTACACAATCATAATCTGTATTTTGTTTATAAAAAATTGTGTATATTTTCTTTGTATATTATATATAAAAACCCTAATTTCGCTTTTTGACCTAAAAATTCTAGAATATCTACTATCCGGCCCTTCTCAGAAAATGTTTGCTGACCTCTGGTCTAACGCATCACTCTCATGCTATACTAGATTGCTGGTGAGGAGATCGAGAATATAATCCCGGGTTGGCGGGCTGAGGTTAGTTTTTACTATAGGGATCCTCAATACCCCTCCAGAAAATGCGTGTGCATTTCATCAACAACTATACCTTACTCATCCCTTTACTCGAACGCGTACCTACGTAGATGCGAAGAATTATTTTGTTAACTTATTAATATTTTTTATTCTCCCTCATGAACTACGCTGGTCTGTGAGTTAATTTTATACTAAGACCATAAATTAACCAGCAGACACCTCACCAAATCATTATCAAATTACCAATCAGAGTGTGCGTGTTCCCTGAAAATGCCCCAAGCATTTCGTTCCGGATTTATTTCAAGGCTATTCAATGTTGTCTCGATTCACTTCTAGATAAAAACTGCTGAAACCTGAACATATTCTGAAAAATTTAAGGTTCTTTTGGAATTTGTCCATCATCATCATCATCATCATCACCATCAATCGTTATGTTTATGTGGCCAGGTTAGTTTAGCGAAATGCCTCCATCTTCCTCGTTCCTTCCAACATTCTTCCTTCTTTATTTGCTTCCATATTCTCCTCTCACTCGCACACACTTGTGGTTTTCTGTTCCTCCCACCTCTAATTTGGTCTTACTTACGAGTTATTTTCATTCCTACTTCATCTTCAACATCACCCTAGGGTTTTTTCATTTTCCACCCTCATTGCATGTACATACCATCTCACCCTTGCTTCCCCTACTATTTAAAGTGATCCCTATAGCCCAAATCTTGCACATACAACCTAATTCTTAACCCTGTTTCTTCTTGTGACAGCTAGAATGTTCCTCATCAACTTCATTCCCATGACCTTCACTTTCATGGTCTCTCTTACACCCATATCTATGTTTCTGCTGCATAAGTAACCGAGTACAAAATACTCCCTGTATATCACTTTCTGGAATTTGTCTGATATGTTCCAATAAAATTTAACACCCTCTCACGTTTGGAGGCAATGTTTTAGTTCTTTTTCTTGATAAATAATTTCCGCTGTGTATATTTAACCACCCCTAGCCCTTCTTGTATTGTGATTAACCGGTCACCAATTCTTTGTTTATAACATATGTGACCCAGATTTTAAACAATTTTAAAGGCACTGCCTCGTTTAAGCATCTAACCTCTTCATTAGAAAATCTAAGATTAGACTGGTGTGTGTTGGTTCTTGAAACTACAAACTCATACCTATTTCATTATAATATCCTATATCCTTGACACTTATTCCTGCCCCCATGCTCCACGCAAGTTTTAGATCTCAATAATTCTTATATCTTTGGTACCACCAGTTCGGAGACTGCATGGTCTAACGCACCACTCTCACAGTAGACTAGACTGCCGATGACTGGGATTTTAAGGCTCGAATCCCAATAGTGTCTACTGTGNTATAATTATTTATCATGTAAAATAGTCCCACAATAATAATTATTATTTTGAACAAAATCGTTAAGGCCAGTTAAAACAATTTTTTTAAATAAAATTCAGTCACCTCAGTTGACATCTATAATACTTTTTTATAAAAATAAATACTATATATATATATAGAAGCCCGTAGCTGGAGTTTTTGGGGGTTCAAAGCCCCCCTCCCCCCCGAAATGTTATGAACAAAATGTATATGGCTTTATTTATGGTCCAAACAATATAAAAATTAAGGTGCAAGTACAAATTAGGGGGCTGTGTTACCATAAAAAGCACTTCATAGAGCTTCTAGATGTTTTAATATTTATAATTTTTTTTATAACCTTCAGCATTTAGGGGGTTATGTTGCCATAAAAACACTTCAGATAGCTTCTAGAGGTGTTTAATATTTAGAATTTTTCCTAGCCTTCAGCAGTTATGGGGCTATGTTGCCATAAAAAAAACACTTCAGATAGCTACTAGAGGTGTTTAATATTTATAATTTTTTCTAGCCTTTGGAATTTAGGGCGTTATGTTACTATAAAAAAAACACAAATTAGATAGCTTCTAGACGTGTTTAAATGTATGAATTTCTCCTAGACTTTGGCAGTTAGAGGGCTATGTTACCATAACAAACACTTCAGATAGCTTTTAGGGGTGTTTATATTTATAATTTTTTCCAACCTTCGGCATTTATGGAGTTATGTTGCCAAAAAAAATACTTTAGATAGCTTCTAGAGGTGTTTAATATTTAGAATTTTTCCTAGCCTTCAGCAGTTAGGGGGTTATAATTCAGACGTGAGCAAACTGCGGCTTTCGAGCCACATGGGGCTCCCGAGGGCTAAATGTGCGACTCTCAAGTTCACATTGGTTTCATTGTAATTTTTCCTAAAATTTTATATCATTCATTTTGAATCGAATAGTAAAAATTTTGAATTGAACACGAATAATTTTGAATCAAATTATCTAGGTATTACTCAAGCTTACTGGTGTACACGCCACGTTAGCCATTTTGGCTCAAAGTCTACATCGAGCAGAAACTAAATATATTATTAAATTAAAATTAAAGTTTAACACTTAGATAAATTGTTCTATAAATATATAAAAAATTAAATTTATAGATTAAACAGTTGCTAAATTGGTAGATGTAGTAAGTGAAATTAAAAGTCAAAAATTTAAATATATTTCTGGTGGAAAAACATATTGTAAGATATGAACATTTATATAATAATATAATGCATAATCAACTAGACCATAAACGAGTTAATAAAAGTCTAAAATATAGTTTGATACGTTAAAAATATTAATACAAAAACTTTTAAGATACAATATAGTATGGTACAAAACAATGTTTTAGGTCCAAATATGTTGTGAAATAAAATTTAAAGTTAACATCTGCTAAAAAAATTTAATGAAGTAATTAAGTAATGTAGAATAATCTAAGTCTTATATGTTGTCTTCGTCCCACTACTATTTTTTGATATCCAGCACTGGAAAGAGGCTGGATTACTTCATTCCGACATGTTTCGGTACTATGGTACCATAATCATAGATACTTCAAATGAAATTAAAGAAGAATGAAGGTAAATTAAGACTAACGTTATAAAAGAATTTTCTCTCTACTAATTTATAACTTTTAAACGGTAATTCACAAGACTTCTTTTATAACTTTAGTTTTAATTTATCTTCATGCTTCTTTAATCTTTTGATTTGTAAAAATATCCAAAACTCAATTTGTCTTCATTAATATATCATTATTGTTTATATATATATTATTATTTTTGATATATTATTTCTTAGTTATTATGTATCTATATATATTTATATTCATCCATATATATATCAATAATAATAATAATAATAATAATATAAATTAATGAAGACAAATTGAGATTTTGATATTTTTATAAATCAAAATTGATATGCTGTACCCGTGTATTTTTAGGGAGCAAGGGGTGTACTAGCTGGGATGGCTCTTGCGTCAAGTCCTCAAACATTTGATGACAATAATTTTTTTTGCATTAAGTTCTTACTGAAGCAATATAAAAAAATTACAAAGATAATTGCAGATATAGGTGCTACGAATTGTATATGTATCTCCAAAAAGTTGCAAATCTATGTATTTACAGGGAATACAAAAATACATTATTAATCATACACTTAGAGAGTCGGCTAGGCTGGCAAAAATCCCTCTCCCCTTAAGTACGGCCCTGAAAATTGGTTACCATTTCATTTTTCATTATTGATAATATTGGCATAATTTATGTTTTTCTATTTAATCAAATAAAACCCACAATTTGTATTAAGATTTTTTTATAATTAGACTTAGCTAAATGTGCCAAGGTGACCCTTTAGCAAATTATTGCAGATATGTTGTATAGCTATTGGGATAGGCAGAGTTTGTAATTGTGATGGTTTTTATTATAATTTAAAATTTTCCTACCCATACTTCTAGCCTAACTTCTTTCACTGCGTTCTATAGACGTAGAAGTTTAATCGTTAAAATTCATTTAGCGTGTGCATTTTATTACATTCATCCCTTGAGATGGAACCCTTGCTCAAAGGTATTTTAAAAAAACTATCGTATACAGTTGATATACATGTGAACACTCCAGGGTGTCATTAGTTAAACAGTAGGGTCGTCAGCCGCTTCGTTGGTTGGATGGTCTACCTTTTTTTGTTCACGTACCCTGAGATAAAAAAAAACTCTTCAACTTTTTAACCCCCAAAGTTGTTGATGCAGGGTGGAAAATATACACAATTCTATAATTTACATCTCAAATAAATAAAATAAATTACATCCAAAATAATGTAGTAAATAATTATTTTTAAAATATAAGAAATATAGACATATGTCTATATACTTAAATAATCATTGCATATATACATTTATACATAAAATATGTATACATATATAGAGTATATAATATATATGTATGTATCTATACATATATATTGCATATAATATACTGTAAATGTGTATGTATGTGTATATGTGTATATAATAAATTTTGCCTACCTCCTAATATGACTTCGTCTACCTCTGGCTGAAGACCACTGGTCTCAGGCATCACTCTTGTGATAGATTGGATTGTCAATAACGGAGCGTTATGGGTTCGAATCCCAGTTGCAAGTATAAAGGGTGTTTTTTTCTAAAAAAATTCCCAATCTCCATCCACGCAAATGAGAGTGCATTTCTTCTAAATCCTATCTTCCATGTTCCTGGTTCAAAAGTGTAACCACGCAGATAGCCTGAACGGTTAGTAGGACCCGTTGCACAAAAAAAGGTGGTGTTCCACATCGGTAGAAACGCGCTAAGCTCTTCTGATCTTGTTTGTCAGTGACAGTGAGGTCAGAGATCGAATCATTCTCTCCCTCCATGCAAATGAGGAGACATTTAATCAAAATCCTAATTTTATCATCACAACCCTATTAGTGTGACCATGCAGATAGCCTGGGTATGTAGAAAAATGCAGTGAGCACAGAATAAACGTATAGTGCTAGTTATAAATTTAAAAATCAAATATCTCTTGTAATTATAAAAGATTTTCCAGGTATTCAACAATGTCAATCTTTCCTTAAACCCATAGCCTAGTCCAGTACCAACCTCTTTCGGTATCAAATCTTCCATACTACATATTCAACTAACCACAGCAGATTGATTTACAGTTTACTCATGCAGAAGGATTTGGCAATATGTTATTGTTATTATTATTATTATTATTATTATTATGACTATTATCATTATTAGTATTATAATGTGCTATGTATTACAACAGGTCCATTCCTTTTGTCAGTGAACTTAGACCACCATTGCGTCCTGCCAATGCGCTTCCTCCTTAAGCTCCCTGAATTTTCTTATTTCCTTCCATTCATACAATATTTGAATACTCCTTTTTCTCAATCTCATTTTACCCTCAACCCAACCTTCAATGACGTCATGCATGGACAGTTATTCCTAATGATGTGTCCAATCCAGTTTGCTTTGTACCTAAGAATCACATCTAATATGGTTTTATTCTCACCCACTCTTCTTAGAACCTCCTCATTTGTCACCCTGTCTGTCCACCTGATCTTTTCCAGTCTCCTCCAGTACCACATTTAAAACCTTACCAAGTATTTCTTTTCCAGCTTCCTGGGAGTCCATGTTTCTGCTCCATCCAGCGTGATGCTTAAAATTGAAGCGTTTCATCAGTTTCTTCCTCAGTTCTAAACTCAATTTGTTTGTCAGCAGTAACCTCTTCTTTTTGAACGCTTCCTTGGCCATGGCGATCCTTGACCTAATTACCTTGGTGCAGTAGGCATATATTGTCAGCAGACTTATCAGGTACTTGAAATGCTCACTGCTTTCCAACTCCTGGTTTACAATTTTGATTTTCAACGGCTCTTCATTTTTTGAAATCCCCCTCACTTTAGACTTCTCTTTGTTGATCTCCATGCCAAATCTTCTCCATATTTTCACCATCTGGTCCACTATTTCCTGAAACTCTTCTTAATTTATGGTCAGAAATGCTAGAACATCTGCGTATTTTATTGTGTTGAGGACGCGTCCTCCTATCCTGAAATTGCCACGTACTTCAAGGGCTTCCCTGACCAGCCACTCTTCATACAATTTGAACAGACTAGATGACAAACATCCCCGTCTGACTCCTCTTCCT
>CABFWO010005526.1:14997-26648 GCA_902155825.1 Timema genevievae | reverse complement strand
GGTGGTCTCTCTGATTCCTTTTCTGAATTAAATTGGTCCTTTTCCATCATATTTTCTATTTCTTTTCCACTAGCCTGTTGAGTATTCTTGCCACTATCTTCCCCACATGAGAGATTAGGCTGATGGTCTTGTGGCCACTGCATTTATCGGCGTGTTTTATTTATTTAGGGCCATTGTGGTTACGTCTAGAGAGTCCTTTGGCCTCTCTCCTGTTTCGTAGATCCTATTTATAAGTTTTTTAGAGTCTTTAATTTGTTGGTTCCCAATTCCTTCAGCCGGTCAGCTGATATGTCGTCATCTCCAGTATTTTTGTTTTCGCATATCCTTTCTGGCTCTCTCCACTTCACTCTTTAAAATGCTGGGTCCTTTTTCATCTTCTTCTACCTCATCAGCCACTTCCATTTCCAAGTTCCCTGGTCAATTTTACATTAGATATTAAACACTATTTATTTCCCATCTGGATAAGGTAATCATCCCCTCTATAAACCCACACCAGATGTAACTTGGTTTGAGGCGTCAGTCTCGCAATATAAGGGGTTATGATGACGGGGAAGTGAATGTTTAAATATTGGCCGTGTGCTCTGCGGTTGATTGTCCACATTGGATTTATTATTGTGGTTTTCTCATCTTCTCTCCCTCATGCCGTTGAAATTCTTCTAAGTTACCTTGTTCATTTCTACTTCTTAAATAAATTTCTTAAAACTATAGTGTTATTCAATTTCAATTTCCTTATTGTTTCATAGCCATTTTACCCGTGTTTTGCACGGGTATGCCACGTCAAAACTATATCAAATAAGGAGGTTAAATAACCGGCTGCCATCATTTTGATAGTCCCTCCGTTTTCATTTTCATAAATTAAAAATTACCTAGAGTGATTGGGAGATGAAATGGAGGACCTACAGTTTAACGTGGAATCCGAACCACGGTGGAGGCTTGGCATTCCACACATTCACAAGTTGTTATTAATACACGTCTTGTCAGAGGTGAAGGAAGAGTTTGGCAATCAGATAAATCTGTGCAGGGAGATTTGGTATAAAATGTATATACTGTATAATATACTGTATAACAAATGTTTATTGTGGTTAGCAAAATTATGTGTTTCGTTTTTATTAGTAAAACTCAATTATGAGTAGTTTACTGAAAACTTTTTCTTTTCTTCTAAGCTATAATACACAATGGGAAAAGTTTGGCCGATGGTGTCGTACCATTTATTTTAAAACTTAATTATATTATATTTAAATTTTTTAGCAATTACTTTTAGGTAAATTTAATCAAACTAAGTTACACTTGAAAAATAAAATCAGAGACTGTTTCAACTGTTATGAAAATTGGTATGAAGATTTTACGTTTTTTAAGGGCATAACTATCCTGATTTTCTTTACAGTTCGTAAGCTATATCTTAATTTGTAATATGATTTATCTTCTAACTATAGTAAACAACTATACTAACTCCTATGATTAGTATATTATTCTAAGCTAGCAACATTTAAAACAATAAAAAGATGATTTTTTTCCGGGATTGTTTATATAGTTCTTGAGTTTTCTATAGGTTTATATAGCTTTAGAGTTTGTTATAGGTTCATATCATTTTATCACAACCCAAAATTCCTCTTCTCCCACCCTTATTAGTTTTATATATAATTGTGTTTTTATGTTTTGTATTAGCTTGGGTAAAGTTCTCTTTGTGCGTCTCCTAGCAGATATACCGACCGACAAGTTACCAGACTGCGAATAAAGCTGATAGTTTATAATACATTTTTAATGGCGAATATTTTTTCACCAGGATCGATAGTGTTTTCCAACCTTTTTAAATGTTTCTCTAAAGGTCACTAAGATTTTCCCTGTTGTTCTAATAACCAAGAGGTGACATTTAAGTAAAATTTGGATATTATAAATTGAGACCCCCTTCACCCTCCATCCAAAGCAACGCCATCGTATTAATGCTTCTTAGCGGTGAGAGATGAAACTAACTTTAAAAATTCAACTAAATCTGTAGATGTGTGTCCATTTTCTAGCGTGATCTTTGAGAATACACATGCAACGCTCCTTCTAACCTTATTCAGAAGGTGTAATTTGCTAGCCATTCAAGGTGACTGAAATACATAAAGACGCAGTAGCGCCAGCATAACGGATGGCAGGATATCGTGCGAACTACGAGAGATTAAACGTGAAAGCTGGCAGATCGATCTCTGACCGTCGGAGTGAAGGTCAAACCCGTCCTTCACTTCCGCAGCGTATAAATCCATCCTTCCCTCCTACCCCCTTCAACCCTTTTATTACCAACACGGCAACACCAACCAATATAGAAGATATAATAAATGAAATCGCAGTAGGAAGCTTTGTTTAGAAAATGTAAAGAAATATATATTTTTAGTGTACAGAGAGAAAACTTAGCTGCATTATAATTTGTTAATAGCATTCGATTTATCAAAAGTGACATCTGCGGATCATTTAATTTTACAAATTAAAACATGAAAGTAGATTTAAAAACTTTTGGAACTGTCTGATACAACGCTTCTTGGCATGTTCTTACCATTTTATGACCACTTAATGCTAACAGAACTTATTTTTATTTTGCAACTATTCATCCAGGATATCCGTAATAAAATCATGCTAGTGATGTAGAGATAAGGAAGGCATAATTTAGATAATATGCAACCTCCTTTTCGTGGAGGTAGAGTAACAAATCATAAAGGGAAAATAAACTTTTTCCCCAGGTCTGGATTCTAACTCCAACCTAACCATTACACAAGATTAGATGAGATTGATATTTATTTCACGTGTTCATCGATGAAGGTACCGAACTAATTGTTCCATAAACTCTATATACACACATTTATATAGTATATATTATATATAAATAAATTGATCTTTGTTAAGATAATAGTATTTACAATACACTATATCTTCTGGTACGTGTTAGAGCAAGTTGTTACTTGCATAAATCTGCCTGTCTCATGGCTCTGACAAATATTAAATTGGCAGAGGTATGAACCATACTAGTAATAAACATTCCAGTCCATGTGGTAAATGGAGTAAAGGTGTCGCTTGTAGGGTCAATTGGTGTATGCATTTCAGTGGGCTTAGCAAACTGGTCTGCAATAGTAACTTCTGGCTCAGTGATGAAAGCGACTCCTCAGTTCCCCAGTACACCGCTTCAGTGCTTCCTAGGCTTTACAGCTGACGGTGGAACTGTTGAGGATCCAACCAATCTTCGGGTTGAGTACTATTCATACATACATGTATATATATATGTATATTTATATATGTATATGTAGTCTATACCACCTAATCAAGCTTGCTTTGGCTGTTACCACTGATTGAGTGATTTTGACGCTGTTGAGAAAATCAATGGTATGATTTTCATAAATAGTCCTTCACATGCACCGTGCAATATTAATTATTCCTTTGAATATAGCTTTACCTTTGAGGTTTGATAGTTTCTTATGTAACATACAAGCAAATTGTGTACGTAAAAAGATGTTCCAGCTTTTTTTGTATCTATGAACCAATGTGTTTGACTATAGACACCAAAGGTTGAAAGTCGGGCTGGGTGCAAGATAACAGTGCAGTTTTTAGCGTGTTTTACTAATGAGATAATATTTCGGGTGTTTTATTCGTGGACACAGTCGAAAAATATATCGTTCGTGAAATTGGAGTTTACCTTTTTGCAAGTGATAAATAAAACGCTGGGAGACTGTTTGCTCCATTATCGTAATCGATGTGCTTCAATCCAATCTGGGAAAACTATAGATGGGATAGTTAAATTAACTAATTGGTTACTATGAGGTTAGGTCAAGCCATCGGAGTGTTTATCGTAAGGATTTACCCTCCATCCCCCCATTCAAATGCAGATGTATTTGTGCTAATCTCTACCTTCCTTTTTCCTACCCAATTAGTGTAAAATGAATGTGAATATACCGGAAAAAATAAATAAGGAAGTTTATCTCAACACACCCGGGATTCAAACCCTGACAACTCCCTATCCATCAAGCTGGACTAGTCAGTGATGACGTCCCTCCATGGTACTACCGGTGTGGCTAATTTATTAACTAATATATCTCAAAATAAAATATTTATTTACGGGTCAATCTCACCCCAAAATAACGTAGTGTAAGTGTAAATTTTTTTTCATGACAAGTATACTCATATATAAAATAGGTTTGGTATTTTTTATTTATAAACTACTATATAAAAATAAAATAACCCGTCAACTAAAAAACATTGAGATACATACTAAGAGCGCGTGAACTAAACCTATAATCACCAAAACTCTATATTTTTTTTCAAAGCATTATCTCAGAGTTTGCCCCAGCTTCTGTATTTGTAAAAACTAGAATATAAAATAGTTTTGTATATACCACGGAAAAGAGCACAAGTTTATGAAATAGACTTATTTTCCCACAACTAATTATAGGGCATACAGAAATTATGTATTTTTTTTACTAGAAAAACTCAAATGATTCATTGAAACTTTTAATTTAATTTTGTTTTCAAAAGTTATTTTTTAGATATGAAATATAATACAAAATATGTGTGGTTTTTCGTTTGCACATTATTTCCACAGTATACTAGTAGTAACCAACTGCTATCAATCATCTATGAACCATATTTCAAAATCATTTTGCAATATTGCTTGCAAGCACATATAATATTATTTTAACTTTGATCCATTTGACTTTATTGGTCTCGACAACCCCCCAATATTGATTAGAAAATTGTAAATGGTTTATTGCTTATTGATGGATTTTAAGAATATACACTGAAAATACAGACAATTTACAAATTTACTACACACACAAAGAATGGTTTTTATTATTTTGCCTCAATAATATGGTTTGATAAATTAACGATGATCTAAAAATGGCATTTTCTGTTTAAAAACTGCAAATTTCAAATGAAAAAATATTTGCTTCTGTTTTAAATGTAGGACATACATTGGGATGAATCAAAAAGGAATTCGTATCAAACAAGCATATATTTCAAACATTTATTTAATTTTGCTATAATATCTATATTCAAATAGTGTATACAAACGAGGAAAATAATTTATATCTAAAAAATAGCTTGCCAAATAAAAATAATACTAAGTAATTAATTATAATTAATATTAAGGAACCCTCTTCAGTGGCCGCATGGTCTAATGCGTTACTTTCACAGTAGAATAGACTTCCGATGACGTGAAGATCAACAGTAGAATATAGGCTACACTCAGTTTGCCTTGAAAGGTAGAACTTGCCTTGCTTGTTTCCACTATGGTATAGCTTATAATATAGGGCCATGGTATAATCCGTCCAGAAAAGACTGCTGCTTCCTTTCAGGTGAACGAAGTGAGGCTACATAAGCTTTTATCAATAATAATTAACATACACTTTCCAAGCACGTGGTCATACACGACTTACAAACCAAACCTAAGAAAACCACAATCAACACATTGAATTACTAGGCTTTGTTGCCGTTGGGGACGGATATCAAAATATAAATTATCTAAGGAAACAAAAATAATAAAATGAGATTTAGAGATTTGCGCCAGTGTTCATTTGCAGAGAGGATGGTAAATTCTCTTTGTGGAGAAATACATTTCCTGTTGCATCCGGTTAGGCATCATACGCAGGCCTGCTGGGTTCCCATTTAATCACGCTGCCGCATAACCAACTCTACCTGTTGATCGAGTAAGAGGGAAGAACTTAGACCAGTGGTTTCCAACCTTTTACAGGTTTTGACCCCGATTTTTCTCCCCGGGTCCATCGCAACCCCTTGATAGCTTACAAGCGTTCAAATCCTGGTCAAATTATTATTTTTTCGCTGAGTCTTATTAACCATCTGGGCTCTCCGCATTTAATTAAACAAGTGGAGTTGTTAGAATTGAGAGGAAAAGTACTATTATTTGCATGGAGGAAGAGGGGTAAACCATTTAGGAAAAATTACCCACAGTACACCTGGCCAGAATTCAAATTTTAACTTTCCCATCACCGACACACTAAATCAAAAGAGCGTGACGTTAAGTCCACGTGCCCATCATTTCTTGTTTTAACTATTATAATAACTGCTTCGGTGGCACATGGTTTAAGGCGCTACTCTGACAGTAAACTTGACTGACAAAAACGGAGAGATCGGGGTTCGATCTCGGTCGGGTGTACTGAGGCGGGGTTTACAAAATGGTTTTCCACTCTCTCCCTACGCAAAAGCAGGTACACTTCCTCTAAATATGACTTTCCTAATCCCTAAAACCATCCGTGTGATCAGTATATAAGCGAATAACCTGAATGGGTAGCTTAAAAAAAGATTATAAGTTACTTCTATAATGAATACATCAACGCGACTAAGGCGTCGTAAAAGAAAATCAACCATTCCGAGGGAGATTCTTGTACATTATGCCATCAGCGTCACAAGGCTGCCAAAGTAAACTAAGTCCACAAGAAACTCTCAGAATGGGGATAGCCAAAACGAATCTAAACTGTAGCTCAACAGCTTTTATCCTTTTAAGCGCTTACATTTTTATTTGAATTTCGCACCTTCCTCTGATCATTAAAATCACTTGAAAAAATAAATTAAAAAAGGTAAAACATCAAAAAGTATTCCGACCCCACCCAAAACACGCCATGACTCTCAGATTTAAAACTGCTTGGTTTGAAAGACATCAAATCCGGAGATGCTTCAGGCGAGAGGTGTGGCCTTGCGTTTGCGTGACACGGAAGAAGGGGTGATCTCCAACACACGACAAAGTTATCAGCTCAGCTGTTTCCTTTTAAAACAAGGCAAGATAGATGTAGGAAGTAACTTTAATAAAACATTAACACATTTTTGCTGCCAACATTGATAGTAATTTACTATATTATTGGTGTTATTTTACAGGCATTGTTAGTAACTATCAAAAGTGACAGCCACAGAACACAAGGAACATACAACGTTTAAATAAAAGGACATTTATTTTATAATGATGCAAAATTTCGAGAATACTTTATAATAGTTTTGCGCAGTTTGATTGATATGACTATGTCATAGGTTCATGATGATATAAGCACGAAATTTTGTTGTGTCTATTCCAATTTCCGCGAAAGAAACACTTTGCCTGACTCTAAGGCAAATGCATGTAAGTTATTATTTTGTTTCTTTGAAATAAGAAAGTATAAACCTTTTTTTAAATTAAAAATGAGATATTGCATAATTCGCTATTTTGTGAACTAAACTATATCAAAATAAACAGCGGTTACTCCAACTAACAAAGACAAAGTTATAAAATAAGAGCATGCTATTACAATTATTATTTATTCTCGACATTGAAAATCAACAATTTAATAGAACCCATGACCCTTGACTTAGCATTGAAAAGATATGTTGCGTTAGTGAATAGACTGATCCATATATATTTGAATAAAAAGAAAAGGTCAATTGCTATGATGGTTTATATATCATAGGCCCCTATTATATACATTATAAATTATACTTATAAATGGACGAATTTAACACACGATTAACTTCTGTGGTACCACGCAGCCATACAACACGCATCGCTTAGCCCCGGTCGTGGTCTCTGGTCTGGCAAACCAGGTCTTTATACTGATAGTATACTTATTTTCTTTATTTTTTCCACCCAAGTCTTATTACTCGTTTGTGCTATACGCATACTTTAATTACGGTAGTGGAATAGGGATCAAGAAGTGGTAATTTTAGAGGGAATGTACTCGAATTTTTGTGGAGGAAGATTGGGAAACAAATTAGGAAAATATAAACCTCTGTAGAACCGACCGGGATTCGAAAGACAATAATCTTCTCGTCTCCCTCAAACGAGTACAACACGTGAGTGACACGTTAGAGCATGCAACCACCGATGCGGATGACTGATATTAAAGAATGTTCAACATGGTCCACCAAACCTGCAACCTTGACTCCTGGCTGGCCATTATTATACCTTTATGCCAACATTTAAAATACTCATACTCGTAAAAGTAGGTCGTGGTGTTGACGTGTTCATTAGCAGTATTTGTAATGAGGTGACGTTCTAGATCCCAAGAATATACTTAATTAAATTGGCAGTAAGGTTTTTATTGTGAATACCAAGTCTACATAAGTAACTTAAAAAAAATAGTTACATAGCGAAACTCAGGAGTTGTTAAAACCTTTATTTAATATTTTAAAGACTTATATACCAGGGCCGTACTCTGAAAGGTATTTGGTGAGGGTGGGGGTTTTGGGTTTTAACTGTAGCAGCTCTCCCTATCAAGATATTTTAAGGATTAATTTAAACATTAAATCTTTCTTGAAACAATCTGAAACATTTTAAAATATAAATTGTCGTTGTAAGGTCTATGTTTGATAAATTGTTCATTTGGGGCATTTAATGTGCATATTCTGAATCAGCTGATTATTTCAGCACATGACTTGTAAACTAACTTAATTTTAGAATCAGCACAATACCCATATATCTGTAATTAATTCATTATGTGAAAGAAGAAGCACAAATTCCACCAATGATAATTTTTATATATGCCAGGAATTTTTTTCTAGCACCGCCTCTTAACTGTTCAGACTATGCGCATATGTAATAATTACGCTAATGAGTTAATAATGATTAAGGTTGAATTTTAAGGAAGTGTACCCACATTTGCGTTGATGAATAATGGAAAACTATTCAAGAAAAACCGCCCACAGTAGGCCTACACACGACCGGGATTCTAACCCTGATGTCTCTGTCATCGGCAGTCTAGCCTATTTTGAGTGACGCCTTCAACCATGTGGCCACTGAAGCAGATATTCCAGGAATCGATTAAAGGACTCTTAGTTATTTAGGCAGACGCGCTACCGATTGAGATGGGTGCCAGACAGTAGATAGTGTGAATTGTACTAGTCTAATAAGCGTAAACTAGAGGTGGCCATAAAGTCTGAACGCATAGGCTAAGGCCAAAAAGCACAGCAGTGTTGGACGACAATAATAAGAAATGTAATGTCATTTAATGTCCTAACATTTTTTTATTTATGTTTGTATATATTCAAAACGCGTATATTTGTCTATATTTTTGTAACTGTATATTTTCCTGTTTGTCCAGACCTTATGGCCACCTGTACAAGAAGCAAGGGTTCAATACTTAGGATTGAGACATGTGTTCTGCAAACTTTTAATTTCATAATGAATATGTATTCACACTGTTTTTTTAAACTCTTTATCAATAATAATCAAGTCCTTTGGAACTATTGAATTACTAAAGTATGAATCTTATATTTCAGGAACTTTTCAACGTGTAGGCCTGCAGCCCAAGCTTATTTTAACATAATGTCCTTGTCGTGTTACCACACCGTATTACCGGTTCGTTTCAACCAAGCAGCAAGCGAGAGTCNCTTGCCTCAAGCGAGAGTCCTTTTCCTTTTTTTTTTTTTTTTACCAGTCAGTACTCGCCACATGGCTGTCCTAACAAACTTTGCTTGATTTGTAATCAACACGACCCCGGAATTAAGACAACCTTAGGTTTAGACGTGGTTAACTGTTTAGCCTACCTTCCAGGGGGAATGAAATATGTTTCTTTTAAAAAAAAAAGTTTGTGAACCTCACTCAACTCTCAAATTTCATAATAAATTATGTTATTGTTGTGTTACCGGTTGCCTTCATTCAATTACATATTCAAACAAAATAATTAAATAATGTTTAATGAACAAGATAAATTTGCTTACCTCCTGCTGCTGCCATGACGTTGATCACTGTCTTCTTAGAAGAGGAATCACTAAAAATTATTTTCTAAATGTTATTGGAAGAAATGTACGATTTAAAATACAAATGGTAGTTTACACAATATAGTAAAATAGATTATGAACGATATTATAATGTAGATATGTATACAAAATATTTAGACGAGAAACGGATAGAATTACATTTAGAATGTTTATCTATAAATTTAAAACGTTTACAAAAATAATCATTTGTTATGTTTCACGTTTGAAAACACAATAGATCCCGTTAAAGTTTGTTTACAATAAAAACAGATCAGATGGCTAACTAGATACAAGTTGTATTAAGATACAAAAAGTACAACCACAAAATATTAACACCCACATAAATACATAACAATGTAATAAACAAAATTTCAAAACATTCGCGGCCCATTCAAATGGAATTGGTTTTCACGCGCCAAATTTGAGTGGTTATAAGTTCAACTTGAATCAAAAGATTCGGTTTCCATTGATAAAAAATGTATTAAAAACACAAAACGTTAGTCTTCCCCTATATTTATTTATTTTTCAAATTATCAATGTTTAGAAAGTATTTTTTAGTTGTCAAAAATGTTTGGACGGCCGCAACGACTGACTGCGCGGTGGCCTCGGTCTGCGGCATGTGGGGCCTAACATTAAAACGCCTCGCGACGCAACCAACTTACCCGACCTTGCTCCGCGCTCCCTACTCCTCAGTGCCGAAAGCAACCGCCACGGTGAGTACAGCGATCTTGGTGGTGAGCCAACGAACTAAGTGAGAAACATTTTGCGAGCGTGTGTAGTACAAGCATTGATCTCTATAATATAACTGGATGGACATCTGTGGCTGAAATTTTCGAGCTGTCGCCTGATACCATTGTGTAAGAGAAAAGAAAACTTTCGGGTAACTCTTTCTCTCTTACACCTATCCATACAAGGCAATGTGTCATTTTGACATCGTTAATTAATTTGATTGAATATATGAGATACATCAATGTGTGAGTAGTTAAATCAAATAAATATTTTATTAAAAGCTTTGAAAAGCATATCAAAGTTCGAAACTGGTTAGTTTTTTTCTTTAAATAAGTTAATGTAGCCTAATATACACGATGATTTTTGAAGGAAGCTCGCTTGTAAGGCTTTATCTCGTAGCAGAATCCTACCCTATGGTTGTGTTTAATTAAGATAAAAGACCTTCTAGAAGGAAACTTCTGCTTCCGTTCTAAATGGCCGTCTATCCTACCAAAATATTATATATATATAATAGTATTCTGGTACGAAATAAAGCCTTACAGATTGGGATTATTACTAAAATCAGGGTTTAGTATATACTGTACTTCCTACAAGCCTATAACCTAAATTATCATTTGAACGTAAGACTTCTACACAACGTGTCATTCAAACAAATGTAATACAGTTTTTAGCTAACTTGTTGCATTATAGTTATCAAACTTTCAACATAATATGTTTTCTAAGAGATATGAGCCAACTTTTAAAAAAAATATTGTAATAATACTTTCCACAAGCCTATACCCTAAGTGATAGTTTGAATGTATGACAACTATACACAGTCTGTCATTCAAACAAATGTAATCAAGCTTTAAGATACCTTATTCACAGTGGCGCAGGAACTTTTTTATTTGGGGTGGTAAAAATAACCATGTGCTCTTATAGGGGATAACATTTTTGAGATTAAAAAAAGAACAGGAAAATGTAATACAGCTGTACCTCACACTACGTGAGTGATTGGTTCTGATAAATAATCGCGTAACACGAAAAACACAAGTGAAATGATTTTAACATGAGTGATATAGGGATTACTCCAAAGGGAATAAAAACCTAAAACTGGTAAACGAATGCCATTTTTTAAATTTATACAACTAGTACAATGCATTAGGTAGCTTACACCTATTGTCAATCTTTAATCCCCTGAAATTTGTAAACAAACACAATTTTTAATTAATTCATCT
>CABFWO010005526.1:0-10206 GCA_902155825.1 Timema genevievae | reverse complement strand
TGTAGGGAACGCGAGAAAAGGGCAGTATTTTTTTCAGTTTTTATAGCAAAACATTATTTTGGCCAAAATAAATAAAATATGTATCCAGTAGGGAAACATAAAGTTTAAATTTATTCATTTAGCTATACCAACAAATGTTTAGTATCTCTCATGAGCACAGTGGCATTAGATGACACTCTTTTAAAACGAAGAGAAAAAGTTGTCATTAAATTCCAGGACATCCTTGAGAAATATTCAAGAACTACTTTATATCACCATGTGAAGAAAATTAAGCATTATGTTTGTACTGGAACAATATTTCATTTATTTTGAACAAAAAAAGTTTGCTATAAAATTGCAAAAACACTACCCTTTTCTCGCGTTCCCTACACTCCCACCGTTAACAAAATGAATGTTTGTAGTAATAATTTTAATAGGGTGAAGTTGAAAATGGTAGAATTTTGAGTAAATGTACCTAAATATGTGGGGAGGGAGAAAAGGAGACCACTTAGGAAAAGACACCCCTTATACACCCAGCAAAGATTCAAACCTTGACCTCGTGGTCACCAACAAGCTAGACTAGATAAGCTTGACATCCAGTCCACGTGTTTGAATCCGATGTAGGTCAAACAAAGTTAAAATACTAAAACATAATACTATGCCTAGCTATAACTTAATGTTTTAAAAATATCTCAATAAAAATGTTTTTGTTTGTTTGTTAGATTTATTGTATGTAGTTAAATGATGAATCCAAACATAAAAACAATACATTCACACAAATCGTCAGTGCATACAAAATTCATAAACGTCCTAAGTCACTATTTCTAACACATATAAGTCACTTATGTCACTTACGCACAACGCAGGCCCAAGTCTTCTTGCTCCAGTCACACATCCGCCAGACGTCTCTCGTAACTCAGGACTAGAGACAAGGGAAAATCGCATTACCGATGACAGCGAAATGTTTAGCAAATGATATTGTCAAAGAAATCTTTGCAAAGTATAAAGGCCGTACTACACATAACGACTTCCCCGTGGGCTTCCTCGTGGGGAAGTTGGTGCGTGTAACGCAGCAAAACCACGTGGAGAGGACCATATCGACTTGCTCATGGATATCCGAATGGTTGGATATTTTCAAGAAGCCCATGGGGAAGTTATGCGTCTAATAACAGCTTGGGTTTCTCCACTTCAACTTATTATATTGCGCATGCGCCAGTCTCCAATCTCAGATTTTTCCTGCAAGCTCTTATCAGTGTATAACTGCAGCCATTGTTTTCTTGTTGCTAAGGGGCAGCTTGTAGGTTTGTGAGTGCTCATTTTTCTTAAAAACGACTGATTTGCGTTGTTTCACTAAGGAGTTTTAAAGTTATTGACCTTTATAAACTTTGCCATGTTTTCTTCCCTACTATCAGACATCGTGTCGATCGCTAGACAGTCAGTAAGACTCCACCCAAAATAATGGGGAAGTTGCTACGTGTAATAGGTAGCTTACCCACAAGGAAGCCTATCTCGGGAAGCCCATGGGGAAGTCGTTAGGTGTAATGTGGCCTTAACATTGAGCTAAGGAGGGAGCCTACCGTGCCACTGATACGCTTTATAGGCGTCCAGAAACTTTGTGTTAAAAATTGACCGAGTTAAGCTAGGTTCTGTTTTAACTTTATTATTTGGAATTTAGTCTGTCCACCAGATATTTGTTACGCGATAACTGTCAAATGCGTTGACCAATATTAACGAAATTTAGTAGGGACATTCTTTGAACTTAGGCCAAACAACTTTTGCACATAGTTTTTCAATCTGGTTTATCATTTTAATAGGTTGATCACTCAAAAGGTTTTTAGTTTAATAGATAATCTCGTGGGATTGGAATTTATAATTCTATGCAAATGATTGAGTACCTAGGGTGATTTTTTGAACATTTTTATATCTTTTGCGAGATTGACGTGTTGAACCACGTCAACAACGGCTATTAAATATAGTATTAATTTGTTTTTCGTCTAACTTTATCGCCAAGGGAAAATACACGAGATATTTAAACTTGAAATCCTAAGAGAAATCTTAGGATTGTAGTAATAATAAGAACATTACATAATTCTTAACAAGATGTATTTAGTATTTTTTTAACGGTGGATGCAAGGTCAACTGTTCACAAAACTGCTAGTTTTAGTCTACTAAGGCCACAACAGAAAATTCTAAGATAATTGAGGGTTGTTTTAATGCTTTATAAATTTCAAATCTGAAAATTATCACAAGCAATGACGCAGTGTGAGCATATTTAACGTCAAGTATGTGTCACCTTTAACATAGGATGCTAAGCTAAATTGAAAATGCTATAATATTATAAAATATCTTTTATCCATAAAATATAAGTGTTTCTGCTATAAATCTACGAATCCTGTGTCATAACACAATAAACATTATTTGTTTTGAATCTATTTTTGTTGTATTAGAATTGTCAACCTGAAAGTTAGTATGTAAGTTTTATCAAGTAAAAATACTAAGTTTAGTGACCACATAATCTAATTGCATAAGCAGGCCAAATACAATTTTGTAAACGAAAACCTACTGTAGGCCACAAACAATTGCCAACGTTTTCTAATATAATCAAAGAGTACTTTAATAATGTGTATAACTACTTTCACCTCCAACCTTTTGAGCACACACACAAGAAGGCATAAAAATAGATTTGGTTTCACTGTTAGCCATATAAATTCCAAAACTTGCATTCAAACATGCAGCGTTAGAAAGAATATGGTCATCTGAGTATTAATGCCGAGAGGTTTTTTAGTCAATACAATGTTGTTCCTAGTGACCAACGAGCTTGTTTAAATAATGAAAATCTTGAGTTTTCTACTATGTTGGAACTCATTCAATAAGTGTGCTGTGCTTTCTTTTTAAATTTATACTTTAAAAAAATGAATATTGACTGAAATATAATTTATAGTAGAGTTACTTAAAACGATATAAAGTTCTATTTCAACAAAACTAAAACGTTTAGCAATGCTTTTAAGAAAAACCAATATGCTACAAAATTAGTTTCACAACTGCTCTTTTCCTATGCATCTATGATTTAGAATCTGCCCTTGATTTATAACACGTCGTTGACGTTACTTCAATACCCGAGACACTAAAACAAGGGTCAACGCACCTTCCATCTGAGGTCCAGTGTTGGTATTGTGGAGTGTAAGACAGCACAACTATTATAATGGTATTACATATCACTAAAATTTTATTTAAAAAAAAATTCGATCATTTAAAATAAATATTTTTATGCTTATTTTAGTGGGTCAACGTCGGCCTGGCTCATCTTCAGGCCCTCGGCTATTATTTCATAGGGCCCCCCACAACCCATATCAATCCAATGTAGTTTTATTATAAAATTTAAAAATAAATTACCAAAGAGAATTTTTTTTAGTATTGTTTCCCATAATTATGATACACGCCGCCAAATCAGAATTAGGATTCTTGACAGGGGAATAACATCCAATCTAATATAATAAAATACATTTTTTAACTGCACTTACACAAACTACCTAACATACCTAACTTAACTGTCAAAATTAAAACTAAATACATATATTCAGCTGATAGAAATAACTTTAACTCACACAGTTAAAAATAAATACAAATGTACAGCTTGGTAAAATGTAAAAAGAAAAAAAGAAAACATAATACATCCCTTTAACTATAGCAAGGATAAATTTATTAATTAATCATCAAAAAGTTTATAGCTTTGGATACTATTATAGAATATACAAATGAGTAAATAAAAAACATGTTTTAAAGCAGTTCCAGAATGTATTACAACAACGTGGAAAGTTATACCTTTTGCGCTGTAACAATACATTCGGAATTTTTTTTAGTTGATTTACATAATCGATGACGCTAACAGTACCGAATTAAAATTTATTTTCACTGAACAAAAGCATCCAACAATTCTGGGAACGAACATTGAGAGAAAGAATAATTTTTCTTGTCAAAATAAAAACTTAAGCTCTTCATTGTATGTTGTTATTTCATCTATTTTTCTTTGTTGAGATCGTGAAAATAGTATTTTTCAACATACATTAACAATAGTGGAGACCAAATAAATTTGGCTTAAGAGATATCTTAATCTATTTTTGAGAACTTAAAGCTTAGAAGAAAAAAAACCTCTCACATGCAACTTGCGTACAGAGTCATTAAAAATTTCAAAGCGGCGGCGTTCAGGTAAGTGAAGAATCCGGCTCGCGTTGATATTTCATGCAAAACAGAAAATGCTCAACGTTAACACTTAGAGCATTTGTGAGGCTGGAATGTTCTTTCATACAAAGGTTGAAATTAACATCTTGGTCTAAGATATCATCCAGCTCGTCCTTATCTCCAGACTCACTAAACCCAATATAATTTCTGAGGGAACTGCAGGTCTTATGGAGAAAAACTTTATCTTCGCTCTCTCTGTCAGTTAACTTTTGCCAAATCATCTCTCTTTCAGCTATGTCGGAAGGGATTTTTGCCGGGGTAAGAAGGAGCTACTGGCAGCAGCAGAATTCCGAAATAATGGTCTAGTATTATTTATGGACAATTTCTCATCGTAATTTTTTTTTTGATCGGAATTCGTGTTTCATTAAAATCGTCTCTCATATTTACAAGAGAGTTATCTTTAAAATATTTTGAGCAAACGTTTGGCATTTTTGATGAGTTTTAAGAAATAGAATTAATTTTTTTAGCTTTAATTTGCTCTAATAGTTTTTGAACTGTGTACCATGCCTTTAGACAATTCATAGCATTCGTTTGTAAAATTATTGATACTAGAACGGTCATAAAATATAAATCTAAAAGAGTTAACGCCATCAGTACATTTTTAATTCAACTCCATTTTTCAAGTAACGTAAATTAGTGATTCAAAATTTTGCTTTGCAGTAAAAGCTACCGTGTTCACATCTACTAAATAAATAGTACGGTGCTAAGCACACACTTTTTTATCTTAAAATAGAGACATTTATTAAAAACTTGTAGGATGTTTAAAACGAGATAATAAACATTGTTACAGAAAAACTCCACCAAAGAGCATAGATAAAATAATATACAGTGTTACAGAAAAATTTAGTAAAAAGGAACATCTCTGTCCACCAAAGAGGATAACAGTAAATTTCAGATTTCAAAGGCCAGAATAAAATGTTCATTTGATTATAGCTCAGAACTTAAAAATATATTTCAAATAAAATATTTTCATTTTTTAAATATCACTACAACTTATCAATGATATATTCTTTCGTATCTCAAATAGCTGTGGGGATATGATCAAAATTGTATGTTTCTGCCAATGTAAAGTACCCTCGAAGTCATTTTCATAGGAAAGCGAGAGAATGTAAAATACTCTCAAAATAATTTTCATAGGAAAGCGAGAGAATATAAAATACTCTCAAAGTAATTTTCATTGGAAATCGAGAGAATGTAAAATACACTCAAAGTAGTTTTCATTGGAAAGTGAGAGTTGCCTTTTTTTTATGTCAAGCAGTGCTTAGATACGAATCATAATCAAAATTATTTAATGGATTTTAAGAAAATATATTTATTTTTTCTCTTTTTGCTCCTTAGTAAATTACCCTTAATTTTAAGGTTAGACGTCTAATTACAAAAAAAAAATCCTTGGGGTAAACCTCATGAAAAGCCTAGATACAATATTTTAGCCCGATCAGGAAAATGGTTTTGGGTCTAGGCCAAGATACAGACACAGACATTCGGCATTGCGAAAACATTTAGGGTTTCAGGGGGTCATGAAATGTTGACTTTATTTTATCAGAGCCTCGAGATCGATTTGTTTGATTATAATAATATTTCTCTCTTCAAGGGGCCGAGAGAAAGTAAGAAGAAACCATTGTTACGACTCTACTGGATTAACTCTCAGTTTCATTTAAACCCATGATAGAGCCTTATGTTTACTCCACTAACACTTGGCTCCCATCTTTTTTAAGTGGTACAATTTATCACGATTGTGCGGAGTGTCGCTCCTTAGTATAAGATTTTCACATTATTTTTGTTTATGGGAATTACTTAATGGAAGACACTTTGACTAAACCAAACAAATTAACGACTGTGTAGATCAGGGAGGAATTTTTTATATTTAAATAGGCTTGAATGCTATTGCCTTTATGCTACCCAGTCCATTAAATCAACATGAGAAAACATTGGCAAATTCACTTCCTAGTTTGTTAAGCTCTGACTAAAGAAATTCATCCAATTCGCTACCACTATAACCATCTACTACTATTGATTGCAGCAAACTTTAGTGTAGCTTAACATGATTCACAAAACTAACACAAAGAGCTAACTGATCAATTCTGCCCACCTCTTGTGCACCATCTATCCACTATCAAACTATAAACGACTGATTCCCGAATATTCCTCAAATTTAAATTTTGATCCAATAACTTTTAATTCTAATATTAAAATTTTAAGATAAAAACATATCCAGTGAATCTCTCTTCTCGTACCCATGTCACAATATAGCATACAATTTTTCTTTGAGAGGGGACATCAGGAGGGGGGACACTTCTTCACCTCAAACTTGTATAGGTTGAGGGAAAACATCACTGTTTCGAATTTTTGACAGTCTAGTATGGTTCAAGAGATTTTATTACGTTCCCCTGAATAAAATCACGTCCCAAACCGAACATGAATTGTTATAGTGTGTTTACCGCGGGCCCCCTTTGGGAACCCGTCAGCCCATTCTGGTCGGTGATCGCCGACTAACCGACCTGGCCAGACCGACGCTGTAGTGGGTTACTCAAACTTACCATTACTTTAAGAGGTTATTAAATGTGTTAAAATTGCAATATTGTCTGCAAATGTAACTTTCAATATTGGTTTGCATAATAATTTATATTAACATTAATATGTAACTTTAAGGCTTTGTTAGTAACAAACACACCGCTGATTTTTACTTTCTCTCGACACCGCAGAGAGAAAGTATTGCAATCGTAAAAACAAATTCGAGATTTTGATAAATGTCGACATTTCATGACTCCCTGAAACAAAAATAAATGGTACGGAACTTCCATACGGACTTTCTTGCTCCATTGTTTAAAAATGGAGATATCGTAATATTTGTGAAACGAAATACTAACAAACTGGAGCGCAAATTGCGCTATACTTACGTTAAACTTTTTTGAATCTAAGTTTTAAATTTTATAATTTTATTTTTAAGGAATTAAAGTCCTCATTTGTATATTAGGACCAATAAAAAAGATCGATATTGGGCCTCCAGATTTCGACTTACGTTTAAAATTTTCGAAGTTTTATTAGGGCTTGCACATTTTCAGGCTATTGGATTGCTATTAAATTCCTCATTTTTAAAGTTTTTCCAATAAAAAGGGTAAATATTGAATATTGAGTCTAAAATGATAGAGATATATCATTGCTGTACAAACATTTCTCCTAAGAGGTTAAAGGGGAAAAAAAATCAATTTTTTGAGACACTTATCTTACTCAACGGCATCAGAGAATTATTACATTATTACATTGAGAAAATCGATTTTTTTTCTCTTTTCACCTTTTAGTAAACTAGGATTAGACAGACACATGGCATTGCAAAAACAACTTTTTAGGGTTCAGGGGGTCATGAAAAATCAACGTCTAACAACATCTCGGGTTATATTTTTTTGACGGTTGCAATACTTTACATTTAGTGTCCGAAAAGTTAAAAATATATATAATATATTGCGTATAGCTTGAAAGCTATTGGTTTTATAAAAATATATTTCAAATAAAAGATTTTTATCATAAATAAACGTACGTATTTGCGTGTACTTTACTGAAGGACAAAAATAAAAAATATCAATTTTATTGAAATTTGCTCTAACGATTTCGATTAAACTTTTTATTATTGTATTATATTATATTATACTATAGGTATGATATTACAAGATGGCAATTCTCATTTCCTTATGAAAATGACTTTGAAGGTACTTTACATGAGGAAAATTTTCCAGTTTTCTTCATTTCTCCGCAACTATTTGAGATTCGAAATAGCTTGTCATTGTAATTTAATTTAATTTTAGCACCACGTCTTACTACCCGTTCGGGTTATACGCTTAAGTACTAATTACACTAATAGATTAGGAATTGGGAAGGTTGAATTTAGAGGAAGTGAACCCGCATTTGCGTGTAGGGAGAGTGGAAAACCATTTAGAAAATACCACCCCCAGTTCACCCGACCGAGATTCGAACCTCGACCTCCCCGTCCTCGGTGGTCTGACTCAACACGACTGGCGCGTTAGCCAACTACGCCACCGAGGTGGGTCTTATCATTGTAAAGTTATAGTAATATTAAAGATAAAAATCATCTATTTTGTAATAGATATTTACTTAAAACTTGTAATATTTGTGAAATGAAATAATAGGTCTATACATTGTTGTAGAAACACTACATCAAAGATCATAAGCTAAATAATATACACTGTTACTTACCAGTGGCGCAGGAATTGTGGGGTATGGGGGTAACTTTTACCCCCCTAAAAATATAAGGGGGTAAAAAGTATAATATTTGCCCCCTCCCCCACCAAAAAAATAATATAGTAAAACATTTAAATAATGTAAAGATCTTGTTGAAGCAAGATACAAAGTTCACACCAAGTTAATATAGTAAAAATAAAATGTGCTTGGAGCACACACTGAAGAGATTTTTAAAACTCTGATAGTGATACCAGCTACATCAGCTACTGCAGAAAGAAGTTTTTTTAATGCTTATACGAATAAAAAATTATCTTCGCCTACGATGAGGCAACGTAGTCTAAATCACCTGTGTCTGCTTAATGCTCACCCTGAGAGATTCAACAAACTTTAAATTGCAAAACTAATTAGTGGTTCTATAGCTAGTAGCGATTATAGGGCAAAGTTGTATGTAAACCTACTTTAATTTATTTTTTTGTTCAAATAAGCTATTTTGGCAAACCAATATATATATATATATATATTATCACCGCATTTTACCACTCGTTCGGGCTATATGCTTATGTACTTATTACACCTATGGTATCAAGGATTATGAAGGTTATATTTAGAGGAAGTGTACTTGCCTTTGCTTGGAGGGAGAGTGAAAAACTCTTTTGGATAAACCACTCCCAGTACACCCGACCAAGATTCGAACCTCAATCTCCCCGTCATCGGCAGTCTATCTTACTGCGAGAGTAGTGCCTTAGACCATACGTCCACCAAAGCAGGTACCAATATTTAGGTGTCATTTGCAAACAACATAGATATTTTACCAAATTTACAAACTTATACGAATATATTGGTACAATTGAGTTTTTCAAAAATACACTGATAAAGATTTTAAAATATTGATTGAATTAATTTGAAGAATGAAATTAAATAAGCTAGATCACACAAAAAGTTGTGTAGTCCTATACTTACCAAAGCTATCATAGATCCTAGATGGAGAGTGTGTTTACTTGTATTTAGAGCAGCTTTCCAACACTGCACTGGATCGAAATTTCCGAAATTGCTCTTTTTCTTTATACTTAGAGCAACAGCTCTCGTATTATCAAAGACTGAACTAACCAAACTCCCACGAGACTAGATCTTGTTTCTCTCTGCTATGATCCATCTGCACGTCAGATCCGTATATAGACGCCGTAGTAATCAAATCAACTAGAACATTCTCCTTCCGGTATAATTGAAGTCCAGAGCGTTTCAAATCACTTCAATTTCTTAGAACTCCCTCGCCCCTCCCTCTCCTAGTATATTAAAAAAAAAACACAGCGTGGAGAAGGAAAAGGGGGAGTTAGGGAGAGAGGCGTCATGGCTAAGCTTTGAAGGTGGACAAAGCAGGAAAATACTAATGAGCACATTGGCATCACGGTTAGCTTCAAAGGATAAAAGCTAGACAACCTACCTACTCATTTAAAAGGAATTTTATAGCAAAACTAGTTTTTATAATTTAAATATAGAAATAATAATGTGTCAAAGGTAAGTGGGAAATCCTATAAGAAAATACCATTCCAAGTACACCTGACCAAAATTTGAATCCAGACCTTCTCGTCAATGGCAATCATGTATGTTATGAGAGTCACACCTTATACCATGCGACCACTAGTGCAATAGAACATTTCACCAGTCATGTCAAATTCTCTATAGAAGAATACATTTATCTGGTTATTGAGAATCATGAAACACACCTGCCTGTGGAGGCTGTTGAGCAAGCTTCTGATGCTGGCATTGTTATGGTCACCCCTCCTTCTCACCCCC
>CABFWO010005525.1:35727-46632 GCA_902155825.1 Timema genevievae | reverse complement strand
TGTGTAATGGTAGGGTGATTGTGAGATGAAATGGAGGACCTACAGTTTAACGTGGAATCCAAACCTCGGTGGAGGCCTGGCATTCCACACATTCACAAGTTGTGATTAATACACGTCTTATCAGAGGTGAAGGAAGGGTTTTACAATCAGATAAATCTGTGCTGGGACTGAGGATTGAACCCCGGACCCTCAGCACAGAAGTCCAACACCTTACCCCTAGACCACCAGGTCACCAATATTATAGTGTTATTGTCTTTTAGTTCTATCTTATAATAGTGAAGTAAAAATTGCAATTTCAAAAACAGTGCGGACTATACAAATGTGCAAGAGCTCCATTTTGGGCTTTCCAAAATAACTTAGTGAAATATTACTGAGGCCAATTTATGAAGAAGTAATGAAGCACTATCTTAATATAAGGCATGAGCTAAAAATAGAGAGTGCCATTAAGGAATCGAGCTTAAGTAATATATTGGTAGAAAAAATTTAAAAGTTGTGGTCAAGCAAGAGCTTTTACTCCTGTCTTGTCCCATGCTTATCTTGCAGATCAGAAAATATGATGGATACAAAAATAATTTGAGATCAAAAACTATAGAAGAAACAAAAACATTTGAATCAAGTTTATTTTGTTTGAGAATGAGAGTAATCATCATTTTGATATTGCTGCCTGCAAATGACTAGCTTTTGCACTTTGTAAATGTGATAAAGAATGGAAGGTTCTAAAATTAGAGTAAGATTTTAAAATAAAGAACAACCCGCAAAATAGCTTCAAGTACAGTTGACGTTGCAACATGCAGAAATTTAGTATTTAAAAAAACCTAAGGTAATGGAGATAGAAAGAAATTATAAGAAACAAAAAGTTCTGGAAAGGGATGTAATAAATAGAAAATGACTTAGAATGTATAACACAATTATTCTGAAAAAGTAATGGAATTAGAAGCAAATAATGTTGTAGCTATCATATTGCAGCAACAAGTTTACAAATGCACATAAAAGTGACTTCTGGAGCTTCAGTGTGTGATCGAACTGGTATTACTGACAGGGCTGCGGCAGCAATTGCAGGTGCAATTATACAGGATATTGGCCTCATTCCTGAAGAGGACAAAAGTAATGTTATTGATAGAATGAAGATTAGAAGTAAAAGGTCAAAGAATCAGAAAAACAGTAAAGCTATCCATTTAATTAGAGTGTAACAATTATAAGGTGACCAATTTTTTTATAATGAAAAGGAGGACGAAAAAATTTAATAAAAAAGGACAACGTAAATAAATGAAACATTTTATTAATTTAAACAAAAATACACTAATTCTGCTTACATCCCTTTTAATTATTTAATTAAACGAGTATTTTTCCATTGAATGAATATTTTTTGTCAAGATATCATTTTCTAACAATACATTGGAAATTTCAGAGCAAGAAATATCCTTCATATTGAATTTTACGGTAAGTGCTGCAGCTAGAGTATCAACATTCAATCTTGATTTCTCACTTGTCCAAATATCACTACCAATTGAAAAAACTCTTTCAACTGCTGCATTAGTTCTCTGAATACAGAGATTAACAGATTAGTTTTAAAATATCGAAAAGGAGGACAGATAGGAGGACACTTTTTGAGGAAGGACAGAACCTACAAAAGGAGGATGATTGGTCACCTTAACAATTACAACAAAGGACTTTATTTTGATGGAGGACAAGACAAAACTGTAGTACAGGACAAGTGAGGGGGTGAATATTACAGGAAAACTGTTGTAGAATAGCATGTGTCACCATTCTAGCACTGTAAAGGATAAGGATAGTATTGTGTTGTTTTATAACAATGATAACCTATCCTTGGACATCACTACTCTATGTTTGTATAGAAGCAGTATTTGATTTATTTTGACCATAAAAATTGCCTGAAACAGACCTTTACTCACATTCACTACATCCCCACCTTAAAACACAAATTGAGTATAGGTCATCATTGTTGCCTTTATCAAATAAAAAGAAAAGAGCAAATACACTTAACACAAAACTACTCCATTTTGAGTTCAAAAAGAAACTGTTAGAAACACTGCATGCCAACTGTTGTAGGGGTAAAAATAAATTTCTCAAAAGCGTTGGCTGCATGATTATCCAATGTATATAATATAGGCTACATTATATTACTATTTAATTATTAATTGGAAAAAAAAGAAATAATAATAATAAAATAGAATATTAGATATAATTATATTTTTTTTAAGTGTTACTTAGAAAGAAAGAAACTATCTTCTATTAAGGCCTCATGGTAATCCATTGTTGGGCCAGTTCCCACTGTCTGAGTTGAAAACTCTTGCACTTTTTGGGAAATGCTCTTAATATTTTGATGGTGTAGCAGGTTTGAAAGTCCTGGTTGTGGGTACCAGCATAAATGGGTACAGGCTTGTCCAGGTCTTTGTGGTTTGTGTTAAAACGATGATTGTTCATTCGCTGTCTGAGAGAACCTGTAGTAAGGCCTATATACTCTGCATCACATGAGTTGCACTGTAGTTGATATCTCAAGTTATTAGTTTTGCATTTGTAATAACCAGGGGTTTTGTATTCCAATTTAGTAACTTTGCTGTTGAAGGATGTAGCTGGTAGGTGGATTCCACATGTGCTGCAACAGGTGCTACCGCAGGGGTATGAACCTTTGGTAGTTGGTTTTTCTTCTTGGATTCTCTTGAGGTCAGGAAATTTAGGACGGACTAGAATAATGTGGAGATTGGGCAGCTGTTAGAAACCAACTCTTGGGGATGAACTAAGAAGTTTTGGGGTGTGGGTGAAACTAGAAATTTGTAACCACTTTTAAGGATGGTATCTATTAGGTGTATACCAGGTATTGTGTTGTGAGAGGGATGTCTTCAACTTTTATTGGGGAGTCATAGTTAGTCTCTGGAGATTTGGTTGTCTATTAAAGCTGCTTTGACACGGTCCAAGTCTACTTGGATCACAACTTGGACCAAGTGTTCTTGTACAAGTGCACTTGGTCCAAGTTAGTTGCTACGGTTTGTCACTTGGACAATCATGTAGACAACAAAAAGATGGCGGTTTTGGTTTTGGATGGTAACGGAGTGGTCGCTGATATTCTTATACAGGAAGTTGAAATCCATAAAACTGGATACTTGAGACTCTTGAAGCTTCCTCAAATTTATTTCGTGAAGTAGCGGTTGAAGATGAAGATAGTTTCATCCAAGATTAACTACTGTGCAAGTTGTTAGGATCTATAAAACCAATAATTCAATAACTTGAGTGTGTATAACCTGAACAGTTATTAAGAGGCAATGCAAAAATAAAACTTGATACAAACACAAGAGCTGCAATATCTGCTCTTCGTTACAATCCATAACACTACCTTTGCCTCATTCAGTTCCATGAACCTTATATTTTGCCTATCCGTCCATTTAATTATTTTTAAAACATTCTTTTTATGGGTTTCATCACCTGTGTTTCACTCTTCGTTTTCTGAGACGGCACCTTTTGAATCCCATCAAAGTTTGACTTGGATCTAAGTCGAACTTTGACTCAAAACACAGATGATGAAACCCGTAAAAAGAATGTTATAAAAATAATCAAATGACCGGATAGGCAAAATTTATGTTTCATGAAAATGTATGAGGCAAAGGGAGTGTTGTAGAATGTAACAAAGAGCAGATAATGCATCTCTCATGTTAGTATCAAGTTTCATGGAATTAATTGAGGCAAAGGGAGTGTTGTAGAATGTAACAAAGAGCGGATAATGCATCTCTCATGTTAGTATCAAGTTTCATGGAATTAATTGAAGCAAAGGGAGTGTTGTAGAATGTAACAAAGAGCGGATAATGCAGCTCTCATGTTAGTATCAAGTTTCATGGAATTAATTGAGGCAAAGGGAGTGTTGTAGAATGTAACAAAGAGCAGATAATGCAGCTCTCATGTTAGTATCAAGTTTCATGGAATTGTTTGAGGAAAAAGGAGTGTTGTTGAATGTAACAAAAAGCAGATAATGCAGCTCTCATGTTAGTATCAAGTTTCATGGAATTGTTTGAGGCAAAGGGAGTGTTGTTGAATGTAACAAAGAGCAGATAATACAGCTCTCATGTTACTATCAAGTTTTATTTTTTCAATGCCTCTTAATAAATGTTCAGGTTACACACACACTCATCTTCTTGAATTTTTTGTTTTATAGGTCTTAGTAACTTGCAGAGTAGTTAATTGTAGCTGTGTCTTCATCTTCAACCGCTACTTCATAAAGGAAATTTGAGGAAACTCCAAGAAGAGCCTAAAGTATTCATCTCTGTGTCCAAACTTTCTTTTTCTCTTCTCTGAACCTTTTTTTTATGGATTTCAACTTCCTGTATTAGCATATCAACGACCGCTCCAATACCAAATACACCATCTTTTTGATGTCTACATGATTGTCCAAGTAACAAACCGTGGCAAGTAACTTGGACCAAGTGCACTTGTACAAGAACACTAGGTCCAAGTTGTGATCCAAGTAGACTCGGACCATATCAACGAGGCTTTAAAGGCTTGGAGTAACCTATGCCTTGGAAAGCTGTGGGGAGTTGTACTCAATATTCAGTTAAATCAGCGGGTTCTGAACATATCGGTTTGCCTCGGGTTGCAAGGGTGAATGGTAGAGACCTTTTTGTGTATAAACGATGGCTGCTATGATAGTGGAGGTATTGTTTGTTGGTGATTGGTGGGTTTAATATGTACAATGATGCAAATTTTGTTTTCAAAGAATAGATTCACATCAAGGAAGGTAAGACTATGCTGTAATTTACTGTGGGTGAAGTTTAAGGGGCTGCAATTGTTGAGATTACCTAGAAAGATGTCCAAGGACGCTTCAGAGTGAGGCCAGATCCTGAAAATGCAATCAATCAATGTAATGCAGCTAGACATGGAGTATGATGGGCTAAGATTGTAAAAAGTGTTCTTCTAGTAGTCCCATATAAAAAATCGCCTATGAGGGAGCCATGCGTGTACCCATAGCTGTGTGACCTATATCTGTAGGTAGTGAGTGTTTGTACAGGAAACTAAAGTTGTTGAATTGAAGGATAATCCCAGCCAGCTCTACCAGGAAAGAAATGATTGGTTTGGACCCAGGAGGTCAGCGCTCCAAGAAATGCTCGATGGCTGACATTCCATGTACATGGGGGGGATGTTAGTGTGCAGTGCTGTGATATAAATAGTGGACACAGCTATTAGGGAGGTTTATTTATAGGATGTGCATCTGCATTTGCATGAAGGAAGCGTGGAAAACCATTTTGTGAAACCTAAAACCACTCTCAGTTCACCCGACCAAGATTTGAACCTCGATCTCCCTGTCATCAGCAGTTGAGTCTACTGCAAGAGTAGCGCGTTAGACCGCGAAACCGCCAAAGCGGGTGAAAAGATTCTTAGTAATACTTTTATTTATAAATTATTCATCCTTAAAATATACCAGCCTCGATGGCGTAGTTAGCTTAACACGCTAATTTCGTGTTAACTAGACTGCCGAGGATGGGGAGATCAAGGTTCGAATCTCGGTCGGGTGAACTGAGGGTGTTTTTCCTGAATGGTTTTCCACTCTCCCGTCATGCAAATGCGGGTTCAATCCCTCTAGATTCAACCTTCCTAAATCCTAACCCATTAATGTAATTAGTACTTAAGCGTATTGCCTGAGTTTGTAGTAAGATGCAGTGATAAATAAATAAAAAATTAATAAAAAATACCTAAATAAGACATGGTGATAAATAGATAAAAAAATTAATAAAAAATACCTAAATATATCATAACTTTATTTAAAAATTTGAATTCAGGTAGATGTTAGCGCTCTAGTACATCCTCAAACTTTTCAGTTTGCAGTTCTGTAGCCTTGTGAGAGTTTGCTGGATGTAAAATCGTTAGTGATGTGTGTGTTCGCTTTTAGATAAGAAAAGATTAGTTAACCATTTAAAAAAAAAAATTACCTAAAATGTAAACTACAGTTCTTGAGCATTTAGCCTGCATGAGCTACATGAACACATGCAAACAGGAGATAATATGCCAATGGGGACGTGTTTTGCCGCATCGATTGTGTTTGTGAGCATAATTGCGAACACTGCACGGTTGTCGGTAAAGTGCATGTGATCAAAATAAAATCAGTTGTGTGAGTGCGCTCAATGTGGGAGGTTTATGTTGATTGTTCTGTGTGTTGCGTGTTGCGTGCTGTGTGTTACGCGAGTCTGCCGAGCTCAACAATGGAATGGAATAATGAGAAGTTTATCAAGCTAGTACAAGAATACATAAAGTACCCTGAGGTTACTTTGTGTAAGAATGGGTTAAGTGTAAGAAAAGACACTGACCTTAACTTCGCCCAAATAAAGGCATTATTATTATTATTATTATTATTATATTGTGGAATATAAATCATGGTACGTATTACAACAGGAATTAAAAAAACATAATGCTTGGGTAGCCATTGCAAAAGCCATAGGTTGTCCTCAAGAGGAGATGAAAAAGAAAATTGACAGTTTGATGGAATGTAGGATTAACAACAAAGTTTTACAGCGATTTACATATAAACGTTTCACCCATTCTTTCATTTATTTCATTTCAACAATAAAACATCACAAAAAAAATCTACCCACCGCTATCACATCCATTGTGGTAGAGAACACAAAGTCACAAGGCTAATTGTATAAGAACTACTAGTCAAACAAGTTACACCACGTTCATTAATTAAATAACAACATAAATATCTACTCTGGTGGTCACACCTAGGCCAATCTCGAAATAAACTGGATTGCTAATGAAAGGGTAAGTAGTTCTAGTCCTGGTTAAGTGTACCAAAGGAATTTTTCCCTTTGTTGTTTCCTACTCTCCCTCCAGACAAATGCGGATACATATCCTCTAAATTCAAGTTTCCCAGCCCAAGCCAAAGTGCATATATGGAGTTAACCAGAATGGGTAATAAAATGTAGTGCATAATTAAAAAAGGCTCTAATTGACCATTTTTAAGTTACTTGAAGAAGAGTATTCATAATGTTTGGGCATTCCATTATTTAGAAACAAAATAGATATAATCAAATACAATGTTTGCTCAAATTTTATCAGACATGGATAGCACGAAACCCTACCTGCGTCAGTGGCATTTAGGGAAATGTAATGTATATAATTATTATACTTACGTTTGCACAGCCATCATTCAACAATATTTGTCTGTTTATACCAAATGCGCTCATAAAGTTTTATTTGATTAGTCAAATTGAATTATTTTTAATTTTCCGTACAAAGAAATACAATCTTATTCGGGAACATAGGTCTAAAGAATATGGCGGCGTGGCCTGGCGTCTGCAGTAGTCAGTACTCAGCTGAGCTAAGGTTTTTGCCAATCAAACTTCTTAGTCACTATATTAAATATAAACAAATTAGCTTTTTAATAAGATTTTTAATTGAAGTAAAAATAAGCTGAATACTAGTGTTCAATTTCTAACAGGGTAATATAATTGTACAAAAAAGTCATTTTCAAATCAAGAAAGATATAAAATAATGTAAAATGCCACAAAAGTTTTATTAGTTGGTTCCACTGTGTGACCCAATAACCAGGACAATATAGAAAAACACATCAATAGATCGACCAAAACTATACTAGTCAAAGGCAGGTAAATTGCCAAATAGGTATTCCAATGTACTTGTAGATTTGATGAGCTAATATTTTGTGATACTAGACTATCATTGAAATAATTCATGGTAGGAAATTGTATTATATTTGTAAGAATATTTTTTTGGGGGTAGAACTTGTTTCAATACATTTTTAGAAAAAAAAGTTGTCTGCATAATGTTATCGGATTAAAAATACATTATTGTCTATTGCATGTCCTGATTATGGTTGGACGAACATGATCTGGTAGTTACTAAAGTAACAAAAACCATTTTTGTATATTCATGTATCAAATCACGTTATCTTCAGATGTCACTTTTGATAGATATTATCAATACCTATAAAATAAGATAAATAATAGAGCAAAATATTATTAGGCCTAATGTTTGCTGCAAATAAATCTGTTTGAATTTTCTAAACTGTTGTAGGTTTAACCCAAATAGGGGTAAATATTTGCTTTTGGAATTAAATGATCAGCTTAAAGCTAAAGTACACACGACACAATTTCTTGTTCAAAAAGGTTTGCAAAAAATTGAACAAGATATTATCTTGGTCACATCAATAGCATACAAGTTTTATCTCAAGATTGTTCACCCACGTGGAAAAATCATATCTTGCCAGAACTGGTACAGATATGCCAAAATCTGGACCAGATCTGGCCAATTCCAGTTCTGGGCTAGATCTGGCATTTTTCCAGATGGGCACTTGGCATGAGATTGGATACAATATTATTAGCTAGGTATGCGATAATTTTGTTTCCTTGCTTTTGGTGGTATAAGATGGTATATAGATCAATAAATTCAATTATAAATATGTTGGTTGTATTCTTTATTTCTATTATTATACAAATATAACTTTAAATTGTAACTTTTTTTATTAATAATTTGATGCCTAATAAATACGTTAATTTAACAATTTAACAAAATTCTATAAATTCCTCCCATGTGCTCCGTTTGTACTCAAATGTGCCAGAACATACAAATATATTGTTTGAAATTAGGTATTTCTAAAGAACATTTAATGTGGTGGGCTAACTTTAGCATTTTTATACCGTAACCTGTAGAAAACTTGAGCTTAAGCTGGCCCGCCACATTTTGAAAAAAACACAATGTAACAAAATTCTGTCTATACCATTTATTTGTGTTTTGTTTGTGCTCATATGTGCCCGAACATAAACTTTTGTACTGTTAAACTAGGCCTTTTAGATAACGTTTAAAGCCCCCTCCAGACTAGAACAGAACAACGAACACGAACATGTTTGCGACATTTATGGATGGTTTTCAGAATAGAACATTGTAACAAAATGTGTTCGTTGTTCTGTTCGGCACCAATCCACCAGTTGTCGGTTTTTGTCCGTCGCAACAAAGGATGATCGTGCTCAGTCCTGTTCTAGTTCGGACACCTCCGCGAACATTTTCCCGAACATACAGGTATTGGCCGGACAGCAGTGGAGTCGAACGTGTGTTTTGATTATTGTAAGTAGGCCTGCATATATATTTTGGGTAGTGTATTTCTTTGTGTATGTGTTTTGAGTTGATAATAATAATAGTAATATCCTTTATTTTAGCAGATTGTAGACTAATGGACTGGTCAAAAGAGCAAATAAAGCTCATAGAGCTCATAAGCCACACCAGGTAATATGGAATAATAGGGATTCAGATCTCTACGGTAAAAAAAAACCAGGATGCTTGGAGGAGATTGGGGCCATACTTTAAAATATACGGCTAAATATTACATTATATCCTGATACATATATATACGCTAGTATATAGTATTATAATGAAATTATATATTTATATAATATAAGATTAAGAAGTATAATAATAATTTTATATAGTCTTTAGTTAATGTATAATTGTAATTTCCAAACTGTATTTCCTTGTACTAATAATAAGGAAGTGGGCCCCAAAAGAAGCCTGGGCAACTTCTCCACCTCTTCGGCTAGTACTCGCGGACCCTCCATCGCCTTTTAGCCCCTCGCCTCAGAGGGTATAAAAGCGGTGGTGGAGCCGGAATCGGGACTCAATCGGAGACGCGGGGAGGACGTTGACGTGAGCTAGCTCACATAAGCTCACTCGCTCAAAAGAGTCGTTCATATGAGTCATATCGTTCACCGCATGGCTGGCTCGCTCCCAATCCCTTCACCCCTTCACCCCGTAACTTAACGAGCGATATGTAAATAGTTCTCACAATTCCCGTTCCGAGCGTGCAAATCTATCCCTTCACTTTCAACTTATGAATGAATTAGGATTTATGTGTAATTTATCCGAAGCCTATATCGTTTGATTCTTTAATTTTATTACTTACGCATATTACTTATAATAATTAACTTTAGCATATAGCCTTTATTGTCAAATTCACAGAATTATGTCTATTGGTGTTAAGAAAAATAGTTTGATATTGTAGGTAGTGCTGCTATCTAGTAACGATAGTAAGCATTTATAGTTGATTTTTTTATTAGTAACGAACGAAGAACAGAAGAGCTCGTGAATGACAAACACTCCTGACTTTTACAAAGAGTCATGAATGACAAAAACTCCTGACTCTTTCCAGAACGAATGAACGAGTGCGAAAAAAGAGTCGTGAATGACAAAAACTCCAAACTCTTTCCAGAACTAATGAACGAGAGCGAAAAAAGTGTCGTGAATGACAAAAACTCCTGACTCTTTCAAGAACGAATGAACGATAGCGAAAAGAGAGTCGTGATTGACGACAACTCTCTAAAGCCCGTATCACACGACACTAGCTCGTACTTGAAATCCAGTGTGCTAGCTAGCACGTCATCATCTAGCGTCGTGTGAATCAGAAAAAATATACTGGTTCTGCCACTTGGTACTGGCTACCATACTAGTTTTGAGGATAGAACAGGCGCTATTTTCGTACTAGTTCTGACACTAGTCTGTGTAATTCGACCAATCAAAGCGCGCTGAGACTTTGTGAGTTTGTGTGGAGAAATAATAGAAATGGCGCCGACATGGTCATCGGATGTTATTTTGTTGTTGGCAGAAAATTATTCTAAATATCCTTGTTTATATAATACCAAATTTCCACAATATGACAATATATTAAATATATATTTAATTAAAAACATGTCATCTAAAAATGACAAACTGTGTTCCAGACCCAAATTTAATCTAAATAAACTTGATAGCATGCCAACTTGGGTGGTTGCTTTTTTAGAATATAAAGTGTGCGTAGGCCTAAAAAAAGAACATGTGTGTGTTAAGGATACTGTACTTGGACACCCATAGTCTTAGGTGCCTCTGACCACATCGTAAATAAATGAATACAAATTTGGG
>CABFWO010005525.1:0-26254 GCA_902155825.1 Timema genevievae | reverse complement strand
TATTGAATATTATAGGTACAGTTTTACTGTACTGTAATATTGTACAGTACAGTAACAGTAATATATGTACAGTAATATATATATATATATATGTATATATATATATATATACATACACAGTAGAGTCTCACTAATCCAATACATCGGCACGTCCAGTAGTCCGGCACTCTACGCCACCGCACCGCACTCTCCGCCCGTGCCTTCTCCTCTCCTTCGCCGCTACCTACGCCCGCCCGCGCTCCTTCCTCTCTCAGTGTGAGCTAAAGCTTGCTCGCATTAGCAGGTATACTTACTGCTGCGCGTGCATTCTTGCTTAAGCATGTACTTTCCGCAGCGTGAGTGATTTGTCATCAAAATAGTGTAGGTCAAAATGTCGAGCAAACGGAATCATAAGACTTTAACATTGAAAGAGAAAATAGAGATTTTAAAGAAGTTAGATAGTGGAGAAAACATGTGCAAACTGGCGAAAGAGTATGGAGTTGGGCATGCTACTGTGCATGATCTTAAGAAAAACAGACAGAAGATGGTGGAACACGTAAAGACGATGGAGTCTGGACCAGGAAAACATAAAACATTACGAGTTGGTAACTATCCAAAAATGGAAAACGCTCTCTACATGTGGTTCACGCAAGAGCATTCTAAACACACTCCTATCTCTGGAGAAATTTTGAAAGTGAAGGCAATCAAGTTTTATCAGGAAATTACCAAAAAAAGATGATTTTCGTGCCAGTATTGGGTGGTTGGATAAATTAAAAGTGATTTGGTATCCGTTTGTTATCCATATCAGGTGAAAAACTCTCCAGAGATGAATCTGCCGTGCAACCATTTATCCTACGTTTTAAAGAAAAAGTAGAGAAACTGGGTCTTCTTCTGGACCAAGTCTACAATGCAGACGAGAGCGTTTTGTTCTGGAGGATGTTGCCCAATAAAACATTTGTATCCTCTCAAGAAGCGAGCGCACCAGACTGTAAAGTGAGTAAAGACAGAATCACCTTTATGCCATGTTCAAATGCTACTGGAGGGCACAAACTCGATTTGTTGATGATTGGTAAAGCTAAAAATCCCAGAGCTTTCAAGAATGTTTGTCTGCCAGTCTGCTACAAGAACCAAGGAAAAAGTTGGGCCACAAGAAAAGGGTTTAGTCAATGGTTCCATGAAGAATTTGTCCCAGAAGTGAAGAAGTTTATGAAAAGATCCAACTTGCCTGAAAAAGGTTTACTCGTACTTGACAATGCTCCAGGCCACCCAAACGAACAAGAACTTAGATCAAGTGATGGGAAGATCCAAACAATGTTCTTACCACCGAACTGCACACCTCTATTGCAGCCTTATGGACCAAAATGTCATCCAAAAAGTAAAGTCGATGTATAAAAATAAGTTGCTCCTTCATATCATCTTTCAGGGTGATGACATAAAGCAGTTGCTCAAAGAATTGAACTTGAAGGATGTTGTATTCTCTCTCGCTCACTCTTGGGACTCTGTTTCACCAAACTTAATCCAATCATCGTGGAAAAAACTATGGCCTACGATGAACACTTCACAAGAAACAGAAGAATGGGTTGAAGAAGAAGATCTACCTATTGCTGGTTGGTTGCAAAGTTTTTCTTAGAAAGAGGACGCGAGATAAGCGAGGCAGACTTTAAATTCTTGGTTTGAAGGGAACACTGAAGAAAGAGAGCAAATGATGACAGATGAAGAAATATGTGAAGAGGTACTACAAGAAGAGGAAAGCCTTACAGAAATATTAGAGCCACCAACTACTACTCCGAAAATAAAACCAGATACGGCATTCAACTGTTTCAATACCTGTATAACATGGGCTGAAAAAAACGGTGTATATGCTAAGGATGTTATAGTGCTTCGAAACCTCCAAGAAAAAGTTTTTAAACAAGGACTACAAGTTGCAAAAAAAAACATAATTAAGGACTATTTTAAGATAAATTAGTTAAGTAAGATAGTTGTCTTAAAGAAATATGTAGTATGTAAATACATACTACCTACATATGTAATGCTTTATTTTATTTACCTTGAATTTCCATATATAATCCGAATATTCCAATAATCCGGCACCTCCTAGTCTTCAATAGTGCCAGATTAGTGAGACTTTCTTGTATATATATATATATATATATATATATATATGGCACTATTAAAGACTAGGAGGTGCCGAATTATTGAGATATTCAGATTACTGGATTATATAGGGAAATATATGCATATATATATATGATACTCCATAGTGGAACCAAGAAATGTAAGCTTATTACTTTTTATTGCAAATGGAGGGAATATGTTGGTTATATAGTTCCATTTGTTGGCAGAATTAAACCAATATGCAGGTGAATTCACCACTGGATGGTCATGGTTGGGGCGAAAGAAGGATATATCAGATTATGAATGGAATTCATGGACACATTTCCTTTTACTTTTCGCCCCTTGGATTTTTATTCATTTAATTGGTGCAGAAGTTCTTCGTTTCAGATGCATTCGAGTAAGTAACATCTATTTCTCAAATTATTGGGAAGAAATAATATTTAAATATTAATATTTTTGCTATATAAACTAAATTCATGACTGTGTATGTGTGTGTTCACGTCACCATTGTCACAAACCGCTTTCAGCCTGTGGCCGAGTAACTTTAGTAAAATGCCTTCATCTTCCTTTGTACTTCCACCATTATTATCTTCTAAGATGTACACTTTCTGTTCCTACAGTCCTCTTATTAGATCCTCTCTACCTCCACCTTTCGCCTCAATCACGCTTCCAAGATAGTTTACGCTCTGTATTTTTCTCAACTCTACTCAAAATCCTCGAGTTTTCATGCCACTTTGTTCATGACCATTACCATTACAAACATGGCAAGTGATCCATTGAAAAAACTGGCACACTTTAGATTTTGATAAAATTTGGCATGATTGTTATTTCTACAAATATAGTTAAAAATACAAAATTTCATAATTTCATAATGGCTGATAAGCTGATGCATAAGCACTAATTTCACTTCATAAAATCTTAACAATTTCTAATTGTTAATCAATTTATATTGTAATTTTTATTTGTTTGTTTTTGATCTTATCCTTGAGTTCTGTATCATTTTAAATATGTTCCTCATTTGTTGATAGGCCAGCATGTTTCTCAACTACTTGGATGTTTTCAGGTTGTTCCAGTGTGGTACTTGTCAGTATCACTTTTGTTCATGTTGATCAACATTGGCCTTCATGGTACGGTGTATGTGTTGATACTGCCTTGTGCTCTATATCTCCTCTCAGAGCTGAGGAGTTGCACTATCATTTGGGGAACCATCCTGGCTGCCATATTTCTACTCAATGTAGAGTACATCATGGTTAGCTATTCTCTAAGTTAAATACAAGCGATATTTATTTCTCAGTAGCTTTGTCAAACAATGTAAAATAATATAAATTGAGGCTATTTATTCAATACTGATATTCAATAGAAACAAAAATAATTGCATGGTGATTGTTTGAACAGAATAAGTAAAAGGAGCCAAATTAATTGCTAATAAACCTTAGATCACTTTAGAATGAAAGAATATCTCAAAACTAGTTACAATAAAAAGAAAGTGAGGAAAACCCCAAAAACATTGTTACTACTACTGTGACACCAAAACCAAGACTCTAAAAAATCCGGTTTCAGCACATGCCTCCACTCATAACCTCAACTTTGAGGACTGCTACACTGTCAAAGTGTGAGAGCCATTTCACACGAGGCAACTATTGCCCGCCAACAAACACCAGTCTACTATCGCTCTGTAGCAGTAAAATCAGCATCAACCTAACCAAAGTATATGAAAAAATAGGTCATACGCTTATGTTACTAAATACGCTAATTAAATCTAGAACACTGAATCACTGAAGACAACATCCTGTTTAGTCGTACTACTACTAAGACTACTACTACTACTACTACTACTACTACTACTACCACCACTACCACTACTACTACTGCTACTAGTACTACTACTAACACTACTACTACTGCTACTAGTACTACTACTAACACTACTACTACTGCTACTAGTACTACTACTAACACTACTACTACTGCTACTAGTACTACTACTAACACTACTACTACTGCTACTAGTACTACTACTAACACTACTACTACTACTACTACCACTACTGCTACTAGTACTACTACTACTACCACTACTGCTACTAGTACTACTACTACCACTACCACTACTACTACTACCACTACTACCACTACCACTACTACTACTACCACTACTACCACCACCACTACTACTACTACTACTACTACTACTACTACTACTACTACTACTACTACTGCTGCTGCTGCTACTAGTACTATTTATGAATGATTTAAAGATTACTTCACAAATAGGAAAATAATAGCTAAAATAAATAATATAGAAAGTGAGGAATTGGGTATAAATATTGAGTACCACAAGGTTCTATTCTTGGGCCAATACTATAACTTAATCTATACAAGAGCAATATCAAACTGTTTACAGAATTGCGGTGTATTTATGTATGCTGACGACACAATGATGTATGCGGTGCACAAAAATGTAGATAGAGCTGAACAAATGTTGCAGGAAGACTTTAATAGGATACAAAACTGGACTCGTGGTAATAAATTAATAATCAACATTAAAAAAAACCCCGCAAACAATGCATATCAGACTACCGCATGTTATAAATTATAAATTAGATATAAAAGGTCATTGTTTAGATTGTTTACATAATATAAAACGGTGTGATTTTTTAACATTTACGCAAGTTGAGACATAAGACATAAGATAATAATTCAGTACTACTACTCAGAAACATATAAAGTAAGACAGGCTCATAGTCACTACACCAGGAAAAGACAGTACAAAATACCTTTATATATAAATAAATATGGAAAACAACATATGAAAATACTAATACCAACACTTTTTAACATGATACCGGATACTCTTTTTGGAATAGATAAAATATCAAATGTAAAAAGAGAAATAAAAAAATGGCTAATTGGCTCAAAGACTTAATGAAATAATAATACTAGATTGACTAATATGACAAATAAGCTATGAAATGGACTCGAGACTGGTTTTTGAATATTAAATAAAATATAATAATATTTAGCACCGCGTCTTACTACCCGTTCGGGTTATACGCTTAAGTACTAATTACTCTAATGGATTAGGAATTGGGAGGGTTTAAATTTAGAGGAAGTGAACCCGCATTTGCGTGGAGGGAGAGTGGAAAACCATTTAGGAAAAACCACCCCCAGTTCACCCGACCGAGATTCGAACCTCGATCTCCCCGTCCTCGGCGGTCGAGCTCAACACGACTAGCGCGTTAGCCAACTACGCCACCGAGGCGGGTAATAAAATATAAAGTGTAATAGATTTAAGGAACTAAATTAAGTATTAGAATTATGTTAGCTGTAAGAATAGACTTAAATTAATTAAATGTATTTATTACATATTTACACTACTACATGTATGTATGACATTTATGCTGAGGTACCAGCTGACAAGCACATTGTGCTTAGCTGGACCATGTTTAATAATTAAAAATATTATGTACTCCTGATACAATTTAAAAATATATATATATACTAGTACTACTGCTACTAACATAACTACAAAAATTAGTATTATTTTAAAATTATTAATTTTAATTTCAGATTTCTTTTGATCTTGCTGAAGGTCCTCATTATATGCTGTTCTTATGCCAAGCATGGACTATTATCCGCAGTCTTAACTTCAGCCTGGATAGAATAGCTGCCCCAGTCAGTATTCCCAACTTGTCGGAGCTAATCACCATGCTGGCTTACTGTTTCTACTTCCCAACCCTCATCTTGGGACCTTTACTTACATTTCAGAACTTCAAAACTGGTGTGAGTTCACTTTTCAAATAAGGCTTTAGAATACATTGATTACTTTATTAATTGTCGCATTTCCAACACAAAGATTAACAAATATTTACTTTTAAACTTTAAAATATTGCAGTTTATGCACTTCTCATACCATGGTCAAGTTTTCTTCTGAGCTTTAAGAAAAAAGAAACAACAAAGAGCATGGAAATCAACTCCATTTCTACGATATATATTTAAAAATAAATATTTGCTTATAGCTAGTAAAATGTTGGTTTTATAAAAGCATATTTCAAATAATTGTTCTTTATTTTTAATAGTCCTACAACTTTATTAAAATAAGTTATTTCTCTTGAAGAGTAGAGCAAACATATGATCAACATTGAAGATATTCGTTTATGTAAAGTGACCTCTTAAATAAATTACCCAAAAAAAAAGAGATGTGTCATAGTTTATTGATATTTTTTTCTACTTATATGCCCCTCCTCCCCAAAATATATCCCGGATTTACAGTTTAAAATTTAAAATGTTCAGAATTAAAAATGTCTAGTGTCTGAATACCGAATCGCAGTTATAGAACACAAAGAGAATTAATCGAGATGTCTGCTTATATAAAGAGTTTGTATTAGTTTGGTAAATGTTGAAAACCCCCAACCCCTTTTTCCCAACACATTCTTTTTAACTCTCAGTTTTCTATCACATTGGAAAGTAGTTGTGAATATTCTTGCTAAATTTCACATCTCTACACTTACAGGCTAAAGAGATATAACTTAACTCGAAAACCCCACCCCCTCCCCATTCACTTGTTCAGGTAGCTTTTTTCAAAAAACCGTCAAACATTTATTTATTTATTTTTAAGAAGAGTATATTTCCCGAGTTTCACGTTTATAGATTAAGCGGTTTCAAAAATATAGCGGCTTTTCAAAAAATGCACCCTCGCCCTGTTTGACATGTCAGGTTATTTTTTTCAAATAACGGTTGAACACACATTTCATTGTTTTTTAAGAAGAGTATTTTCCCCCAGTCTCAAGTTTCTATCTTAAATGGTTTCAGAGATATGCATGCTTATCATTAAAGTATTTACCCCCGTTTTCACCCCTTAGGACGCTAATATTGAAAATTCGTCGAATACTTGTTTCTTCGATCTTGATAAAGAACCCTCAGGCCAAATTTCATGTTTCTAGCTTAAGTGGTTTCGGAAAAAGCGTATCTTTTCAACCCCCTTTTTCACCCCTTTAGGTGTCGAATTTCGCAAAATACCTTCTTATGGGATGCCTACGGATTGAAAGGGACCATCCTGCAAAATTTTAAGATTCTAGTTCCAGGGGTTTGTGAGATACAGTGATGAGTGAGTCAGTCAAGGCTTTCTTCTTTATATAGATAGATAGGCCCTATACAAAACCAATAGTTGGTGAGAGGCAGGAATTGGTAGCAGCTCGGAAACATTAATAGCATATCCCTCTTTATCAATAATAATATTATGTATTAAAAAATGACAAACGCACATTCGACAGTCTTTTGTGCCCGTGATAGTCTTTTGTTGTAATTTTGCTCTGCCAATTGCAATGATTTTCCCCCGCATGGTTTCATCAGATTTATTTTTAAAGGGTATGCTTCATCTGTGATAAAAACAAAGGGCGCTAATTCTTCAGCTCCCGGTAAAAATGTTTCTGAAGGTATTTCAAGTTTTCCAGTTTCCAAAAAACATTCCTAGCGCTGAAGATTTTAAAGTTCATCCGTAACTTTGTTTGCCATAAGCACCAATATCTTCTGATATAAATGTATAATTATCATCAATGAGCCATTGTAATATGAGTTTGGTGAATTAATGGTGAAATTCTCCCAATCTTTATCTATTATGAGTGATAGGATGTATTGATAGGAACTGTCTAGATCTATTACTGGTTGAGAAGTAAAATTTTGCCGCTGCTGACATGTCATCACTATCCTCACTACTGCTCTTAAAAAAAATATTTTTTTTCTGTTTTAATACATACTTTAAAAGTAAAATTAAAAATGTTTTGATAAAATAATAAAAATAAATTTAAGAAACAATGCAGTACGTATGCTCCATGCAGACTGACTTTCTCTAGCCGAGTACAAAGTGCAATGAGCGATCTACTCGGTATGCACAGGCCATGAGTGATGAGCGATGTGTGAAAATAGGAGTGATGAGTAATGTGCACCCTCCTCGGCATGCACACACCCTTCGTTGTTACATATCATATTATTTTTAACAGAGCCTTGGTATCGCTATCCAGATAGCACATCATCAAAATTTGGTATAATGTCCTAAGCTGATGTAATTTTGCTAATCAGTTAATCTTGACCTTCCTTGAGTTTTTTTATTTTTCATTAAAGAAAACAGATGTTTATATAAATATGTATTCCTGAAAATAGCTAGTATACATGCATTACTAGACTTTGACATAATGTTTATCATATACTGGTTTAACTAAAGACAAATAAAAACACAAAACTCGCCAAAATCCGTCTCATAGATGCTGATCCTACTACTGACAGTGATTTTATCACTGTAAACCAATATCAAAAATATCAGGGACTGAGATATTGGCGTAGTGGTAACTGCACACTCTTGACTGTGACAACGACAACATATCATTGGGTAATAATATTGTGGTCAAGTGTGCAGCCAGTGGCAAATGCAGGGTTGGATTTGATAAGTTAACTCTCATGTTTTTATAAACAATATTTGCTACAGAGCCGCTACTTGACTACTTGTGGGATGATAGTTTTATCTATATAGGGAGATACAAAGAGACAGAGTTTTCATTACAAACTGTAGCCGACTCTAAATGAAGTGTCACACATGCAACGATTGTGGAAAATTATCAATCCGAAATTAGTAATTTTATTTTTTATAATTCTTATTTTTCTTATTTTCAAGGGTCAGAGGGTGGGCTGCATGTTTGACACGCCTGGTCTAAGGCATCACTATCATTTTAGACTGGCCTGCTGAAGATAAGAAGATCAGGGCTTGAATCCCTGTCGGGTCTACTGAAGGTGGTTTTTCTTAAGAGGGATTCCCAATCTCCTTCCATACAAATGCAGCTAGATTACTTCTAAAATGCTTCCCTCCTCATCCCTAACTTTTTTTTTTCACCATTTATTGGAGGTGTTTAACGTGCACTTTCTGAGCTAGCTAATTATAACAGCACACAACTTATAAAACAGACACAACATCCAGTCCCTAACCGTTAATTCTTCATTATCTCATCAATGATACATTTTTCGGCCATGCCAGGAATCAAACCCGGGAGCCTTAGCTCAGTAGGGAGAGAGACTACTGACCGAGTTAAGGTGTCAGACTATCCATAACTCATTAGCATAACTATTATATTTACTTATAACCTGAACAGTTGTAAGACGTGGTGATATAAACATTTTATAAAAAGACAATACTACCATATCTATATTTTTTAAACTACAGGGTGTCCAGTGAGCTTGAAAACAGGGGAAAGGAAAAATAATGGAATTATTGCCCTGGTCAGGGAAAAGTCATAGAATATTAAAATACAGTTTGGCTGGACACCCTGAATTAGTTTATCTATAATCAGCCAATTAATTACTTAATTTAAGGGTATGCAATGAGGAGGTATTTTAAATGAAGCACACACTAATTTGCTGAAATAGAAGATGGAAAAGCCGTGTGTGTGTATGTATGTATATATATATATATATATGGAAGATGGAAAAGCCGTGTGTGTGTGTGTATGTGTATATATACATATATATATATATACACACACACATATACATATATATATATATATAGTTAGCAAAGGTTAATGCCGAGTACACAAAATTAACGTCGGAGACGAACACACAATCTTAAAATACCCTTAGTGGGCTCATTAACATGAAAGGTTAGTGTGCGCACAAAATGATATGGTCAGTTAAGAAAAACAACTGAACAGTGAAAGTGTGTGATTGGCTAACTCTTGACACTCACGCTACTACAGCGCCTCTCATGGTTGGTACAGTGGTTGGATCGTGCATCTTAGTCAATGACTTCAACATTATATTTATATGTATATATAATCACATTCAGAAAATCACTTAAGTGTGCCTGGCGCAGATTCAAACCCTAGCCTTCCTATCATTAGTGAGCAGGTCCAATGTCTTACTTATAGAACATAAGAGTTAAATTGAAATTATTTTCATTGTTAAATAGCAATTAAAATAATTAGGAATCTTTTGTTTCCTCAGATGCTAAAACCTTTCCAACGCTGGACTTTGATACGATTATGTTCCTTATTGCTGAATTTTGTTCGGTTCTCAGCCTGGCTGATATTCACTGAAATAACGTTACACTTTGTGTACAGTAATTCCTTATTGCAGCAACCAAAGGTATGTCCACTTATGTAACACTCAAACTGTAAAGTACAAGTGTATATGCAACAAAATAAAACCAATTTACTTGTGCACCCTGAGAAAGAAACGTTTCCAAGAAATTTAAATTTAAATTATACAATTTAAGATGGAAAATAAGAAATGGGTTACCAGCAATCATACAATTTTATTTTGTCCTATCCAATGCCATTTACTTTGTTGACTGGCAAAAATTAAGAATAGTATTTGATATATTTAGGGCCTATGTTTATAGGCTATATTTTGTGTGTTTTAAAGAAAAACAAAAAGTTAACTTAAAAATAAAATGTAAATTTTTACCAATATTTAGATTATGTTAATAATATATTTGAATGCACATATATATCATCCTGGCAAAATGACAGACCTGGGTCTGTTATAATACAGTAGAGCAAATTTCAGCAAGTGATTGTGTGCAGGTGGTTGCAGAAATAGGCCTGTTTTAATAGAGCTAACTACGGCCAGTGATTGTGTGCAGGTGGTTGCAGAAATAGGCCTGTTTTAATAGAGAGCTAACTATGGCAAGTGATTGTGTGCAGGTGGTTGCAGAAATAGGCTTGTTTTAATAGAGAGCTAACTACGGCAAGTGATTATGTGCAGGTGGTTGCAGAAATAGGCCTGTTTTAATAAAGAGCTAACTACGGCAAGTGATTGTGTGCAGGTGGTTGCAGAAATAGACCTGTTTTAATAGATAGCTAACTACGGCAAGTGATTGTGTGCAGGTGGTTGCAGAAATAGACCTGTTTTAATAGAGAGCTAATTGCAGCAAGTGATTGTGTTCAGGTGGTTGCAGAGATGGGTTCATGGTCGTTGTATGGCCTGGGCTACTGTATGGGACAGTTCTTCATGTTGAAATATGTGGTAATGTATGGTCTGATGGGAACAATAGCTCGAGCCGAGAACATCAACGCACCTCGACATCCTAAATGCATTGCAAGAATATCTCTTTATTCTGACATGTGGAGATACTTTGATGAAGGACTATATAGGTTCCTTTTGAGGTATGTATGTAGAAAATAAACAATTTTATCATGTTCCATGTTCTATTCTTTGATCTCTACACATTTATTGTTTACAATAGGTACCAATTGTGCCACTAGTTTTATGTTTCATTTGCGAATGCCATTCATATTTTCTTTTTATATCAGTAATAATAGTTTTTTCAAAGTACATTAATGTCAACTCAAATGTACCGCACGCATCCAATGTGGGAAAAAAATTCAAATTTAGCCAAATTTGCAATTTCAGATTTAGGAATCCCCTGAGAAGCCCAGATTTGAAATATTCTTTTGGGTAAATTAAATGGTATTATTTCTATAAATAATAATACACATGGTATAGATAAATAAATAAATAATGTATTCATAATTATAAGTTTAATGTAACACATGTTGTATACCTTACGATGTGGCTATCTGTTGTAATTTTGTCCACTTTCACTCAATCCCGGACTACTAGATTAAATATGTTTGACAGTTATTAATACAACATACTGAAAATTTATTATATTTTCCACACTTTGAACATAATCGGCTGGGCACTTCTTCCATTGAGCCATTTGCATGCTTCACACAATGTACTGTATTGTTGTTTTGGTTTAGTCTTAGCTTGGCTCTTCGCTTAGTTTGAATAATCCAAAGTTCTGCCAGTTTTTCAGTCACACCAACACCCACTCATCTTTCTTGGAGATTTATATTGAGAATTCCAAAGACTATTCAAGCTTTTGAAGATGCTTTCATCTTGATTACCATATGAACAAGACTTGCTCAATTTCTTAAAACAAGATTATCAAACAGAAAATATTCCACAACAATATTCTTTTAGGGATTTAAATAGTTAGCAATTTTACATTAACATATCTATAATTATCTGCTTCGTCTTCATTGAGGTAAAACGTTTTATACAGTTGTAACGCTTCATCAATAACATTAAGTAATATTGCAGGTTTCACGTCTTTATCTTTGTCATGATTGACTTGATGCTTTCAAGAAGATTTAAAATGTCTGAATGAAATGTCTCCAATTTGCACCCAAGTTAGTATTTAACAGAAATTCATTTGGTACTTTTGCAGATTCCAATTTCAATATTGAGCACACTTCTACTTTTGGGGAATTTATAATATAATACTGTATCGCCGCTTCTACTATCTGAAAGAAGAAGTGACGAATACATTAACAATGTATGTATATATATATATATATATACACACATACATACACAAGGAAGGGAAGAAACACTCATAAGAAAGATATACAAGTTTTAAGAATTAATAGCCAGAGCTATTATTTATGCTTATTAGTGGGAATTACTCCATCTAGATATCATATTCTGAAAATTGAAAAATAACACCTGGACACGGAAACAGAGGTCCCGGGTTCGATTCCCGTGTCCAGGTGTCATTTTTCAATTTTCAGAATATGATATACAAGTTTAACAAATCAGTTTATTTAAATTCAAACATGATGAAACAATTACAAATGGTTAGATGAGATCTAATCCAAAACATTACATTATTTATCATAGGAAATTAAATCAGTTACTTTAGACATCGTTATCCCAATAGGAACGTTAGGTGTAGACCACCTTGGTTAGACCTGCAATCAACACAAGTATGGTTGTGTCTATATTATGAAAAGGTGTAACTCGTTAAAGTAGAACTAACACACATTCTACTACGAAGGTGCGTCTACCTCAACACAACGGCAATTTAAATTGGAAGCAATTATTGATTTAAGGTTAAACGACAATACATAACACCACTCCTGCCTTGCGGCTTCTAGACTTTAAACTAATGATCATCTAAAAGAATAATAGTTAGTAATACCTAATTCTAGAAAGTCCTAGTTCAAAGAGTTACAACATTGGTAGTTAAATGAGCTAGTTAGCATGAGTTAACTCCATATTGAGTTACTAGTTACAAAGGTTAAGTTCCTAGAAGGGTAGTTATGGGCTTACAAGTAGTTAATGGCGAGCTACCAGGAATCAAGGCTATTAAGATACTATGGCCAGTATATTCCTCATTAGTATTATCTGCCATTCAATAGTATATTTAAATATCAACACATCAGACTATAACAACAGCTAACAGTTTAAACATTAACTAATTCAAACAGCCCCTGAAGGGGGCCATACAAAATTAAACAATACCCCGCGGGCCACTGCACTAGTAGCATACCCACGAGTTGACCACCGTACAAAGGTACAACAATATAAATATTAGAGACTGGTATCAGTCAAAGACCCAACTAGGTCATGAAACAAAGCTATAGATTACCTGATTCCCACCAATATTGGACATAAAGATTTAAACTAGACCGAACATGGCCATACAGTATGGGGCGTCAGGTTATTGCCCAGGTATTTAAGATCATGTCTTATGGACATATAAAAAAAGTCAAAAACTCTGACATACTAAACTAAGTCTCATGGGCATAGAAAAATAGAGCTAAAACCCTATCTAAGATTAGTAGATTACTCATAGTCACAGACTTTACTTCATCTGCGGCGAGGAGGAGAGACCGACGCCTAAAACATCATGATCACTGCTGGCTTAGTCCACTGGTCTTTGGTTCACTTATAGGCAGTTCCTCCGACAAATCGTTACAATAGAATACAAAATGTGAAGTAAGGGATGGCTGTTTTATACAAGATGCACTGACGTATGAGGAAAGGGATGTCCACCAGGAAAAGGGGGGGTGAGTTTCCAGAATTGAGCAGAAAGACAACTAGCGCTAGGAGGCGACCACTGAGCACAACACAAGGAAGCCACTCGTCATTACATCTACGTCGGGCCTGCGTGTAAGATGTCCTTATGTTGAACCTCCAGGAACAGTCAGGTGGGACACTTTCCTCAAGTTTGGGCGTTTCCAGCAACATGATTTCACTGTGAGTTTATACACACAGTATTCTATCGGTGTTGACCTTGGCTAGTCATGTTCCAAATTCACAATAACAAACTCACTGTGATGGCTATTTATATCCCTGTTTTGAATGTGCCATGTTTTATTGCTATGACTAACAGTCTTTCATTACATAGAAAGCTTAAATACTGTATTATATTATATTTTATTTTATTTATTTAACATGGACTTTCTGAGCCAACTAATTATATCAGTGTACGACTTGTAAACTAATTTAAATCTAGAACAGACACAACACATGGTCCCATGGCCTTTAATACATTATTTTACTATGCTGGGAATGGAACCCGGGACTTTTATCTCAGTAGGCATATGCCCTAAAGACTGATATAAGGTGTCAGACCTCTGATAATTATTACAGGTTTAATACAACACATGTTTTATAACTTACCATATGGCTGTCCGCCATGAGACAGCTCAAACTGGACAGGAAAGGTTTCATAATACATGAGTCAAATGTGTTTCTTTTACAGGCAAGTTAAATTTTAGAAATGGGATGGAAGTTATAGTACAAAGTTTTCACAACTCAAATGAAAACATACTTTTAACTATAAGTAGTTAATATAACTACAGTTTTAAACTATGGGTAATTTAACTACCTAGACTAGAATACCCAGAAGGCATATGGAAAACGAGTGTCAGATAGTAATGGAAATCTTAATGCAAAAGTGATAATAGAGATTAGGGTTTGAGGAGGTGTTGAGGAAGGAAGGATGGGGAGAGAGAAACGAGGAGGGTAGAAGACTGTTGGAGCTATGTGCAAGAAATAAAATGAAAGTGGCAAACAGCTGGTATAAGAAGGAAAGAGAAAGTCATAGGATCACTAGATACATTTAGGATGGGGAGCAAAAGTCGGTGATAGACTACTTTATCATGAATGAAGAAATGAAGCAATACTAAAGTGTTTCCTTAGATAGTTACCAAAGATTGTTGATGGCAGACATAAAGGGATGGGAACAGAGGAGAAAGGTAGGAAGACAAGAAATAAGAATATGGGTGGGGAGGCTATAACATTAAGAGGGTAGAAAGCAGTATATAAGAAAGACAAGAAGCTTAATACCCAAGGATGAGATACAAAGTATAGAGTTTGAATGGGAAAGGTTAAAGAACAGTTTGGTGGGAGCTGCAGAGGAGGTATGTAGGAGGACAAGTAATAAAAAGAAGTGTAAGGAGACACTCTGGTGAATCGACAGGGTGAAGGAAGCAGTAGAGGAGAAGAATAAAGCATTCAGAAGGATTTTTAAGAATAGGAATGAGGAAACAAAGGACAAATATATGGAGAAGAATTAAAGAATGAAGTGAGTTGTACAGGAAGACAGGAAGGAGTGGATTCAAAAATAGACAGAAATGCTGGAACAGGACATGGAAGAAAGTAAGAAGGTGTTATATAGCCAGATAAGAAACAGAAGGCGAGAGAAAAGACAAGAAGTTAGAGTGATGAATGAAGAAGGAAGAATGTTGAAAACAGGAAAGGAAGAAAAGCAACTTTGCATGAGATATTTTGAGAAAATGCTCAATCTGGAAGAGGAAATGGATGACAGTGAAACAGAAGAGCAGGAAAAAATAGCAGAAGCTGAGGAAATGAGTCCAACATGGAAAGAGGTGGAGGACGCATTAAAGAGGATAAAACAAGGTAAAGCACCAGGTGTGGACGAACTGACTGTGGAAATGATAAGAGCACCAGGTGAAGTAGGTATACAATGGTTATACAGGGTGCTGAGAGTGGTTTGGAAGGAGAACAAGGTACCAGAATACTGGAAAAAAGCAGTTATAATACCTATTTTCAAGAAAGTAGACAAGAAGAGGTGTACAAATTATAGGAGGATAATACTGATGTGCCACTGTACAAAAATATATGAGAAGATACTGAAAAAGAGAACTAATAAATAAAATGAAAGGAAGGTGGAAAGAGGAATAGTATGGATTTAGGGAACAGAGGTCTACAATAGACTTAATCTTTGCCATAGGACAGGTGATGGAAAGAAGATATGAATATGGGAAAGGCATGGTAATGGTATTAATGGATGTGGAGAAGGTATGTGATAGCGTGGATAGAAATAAAGTTTGGAAAGTAATGGAGGAGGCCAAAGTGTAAAGAGGAGTTGTAATGAGAGTGAAAATAATGTATGAGGATATAAGGCGTTGTGTTAAGATGGAGGGTAGAAGGACGAAATGGTTCCAAATAAAAAACGGATTTTTAATGTTAATGGAAATGGTCATGAACCAAGTGGCAGGGAAACTCGGGGAGGAAATAATGAAAGCCATGATGTTTGCTGATGACTTGATGGTATTGGGGAAGAAGGAGGAAGAAGTAAAGGAACAACTACAGGAATGGAATGAGAAATTAAAAGAGTGTGAAATTAAATTTAGCGTGGCAAAGTGTGGAGTGATAGTAATGACAAGGAAGAGAGTAAGGCCTAATAAAGCTATAAGGTTGGATGGAGTAGAGCTGAAAAAAGTACCGAACATAAAATATCTTGGAAACGTGATTGATGATAAAGGTAGAAGTAGAGAGGATTTAATGAGAAGAGGACAGCAGGGAGAGTTGTTCTATAGGTGTGTAAGAGACCTGCTATGAAGAAGAGAAATGAACTTGAAGTGTAAGGAAGTGTTGTAGCAGAAACTTGGACAATGAATGTAAGAGAGACTAGGAAAGTGCAGGCCATTGGAATTAAGTTTATGAGGAGCATGTTAGCTGTCACAAGGAGAAACAGGATTAGGAATGAAATTATCCAGGGAAGAATTAGGGTACAGGGAGTATATGAGATAGTAGAGGAAGCAAGACTGGGATGGTATGGGTATGTTATGAGGATGGAGAAAGAGAGGATGCTAAATAAAATGTTGGAAATTAAGTATGTAGGAAAAGGACAGCAAGCGAGGCCAAGAAAGAGATGGTAGTAGCAGATAACAAAGTGTGCAATAGAGAGGAGAAGAATGGTGGAAGGCTAGAGGAAGATAGACATTTTACTAAACTGACCCGGCCACAGGCTAGAAACAGTAGATGAAGATGATGATCATCATAATCTGTGTTTATGTTAATTGAAAATGAATTTTACTCTATCATGGACTATGAGTCTACCGCAACTACTGTTGTTTGAAACTTATAAGTGACTACTGGAGGGTTAGCAACCAGAATATAAAAAAAAGATCAAAGAAGTAAATGTAATATTTAACATTTTATTTTTCTAGGTTATCTAATGTATCAGTGTTTTTTAATCTTCTTAGTCATCATTATTATTATTATTAGCACCGCGTCTTACTACCCGTTCGGGTTATACGCACATCTTCTTAGTCACATGGACCCTATAACCAGGGGGGAAGATAAATCGCGGACCCCTTCATGTAGGATAAATTATGAAAAAATAAATAATCATAAATGTATAGTATATTATTGGGGTACATCAATCATAATACTTTCTTTTTTAGTCATCATAATTCTTTTAATGTAAAAATAATTACTATATAAATGAAAAGTTGATTTGGATTAGAGCACTATGTTAAATCATGATTTAAACAAGGAGCAATAGCCAACACACTTCCTTGGTGATACTGGAGTAGAAATTCTTTAGATAGAACACTAAAAACACAAACAAACACGTTTTTAAGGACAAGCTTTCACTGTCACAGACAGCTTCTTCAGGTCATGAAAGTAGATTGATGCTCTTTGTTGTATTGCAAGGTTGACTGTCAACTGCTAATTGTTTTGGCATCTATAAACTATATTTAAAAAACCACACACACAAATCAGATTTTGTAGGTACTTTTATATAATACATTTTAGTTTTTATAGTTTAAATTTGTATAACTTTTATAAGTTTAGTAATGAAGCCATGCTAACTACAACCTATGAAAACGGTATTGTTCATCAAATACACTGAAATATTTATTTATTTTCCAGGTATATTTACATTCCATGTCTAGGAAAGAATCCGGGCACAAGACAAAAATTGATGGCCTCACTATTCTGTTTCACTTTTGTTTATATTTGGCACAGGACTTATTCTTATGTGCTCATTTGGTCTGTCTTGAACTTTATTGGTATAACAGTGGAAGAAATGTGTAAGATAATTTATTCCAAAACATCATATCAATATTGGGAGGTAAGCATCTTTTTATGTCTAAGTTATAATTATTTTTAAACCACAAATTTGTTTTCTACTTTGAGCTCATAACTGAAAATTAAATCATCATCATCATCAACTGTTTCCAGCGTGTGGACAGGTCAGTTTAGTCAAATACCTCCAGCTTTCTCTATCCTTTTACCATTCTTTCTCCTTCCATTCTTCTCCTTTCATTTGCACACTTTATGTCTTCTGTTCCTCCCTTCTCTTTCCTGGCCTCACATGTGGTCTTTTTCCAACTTACTTCATCTCCATAATTTTCTTTGGCATCCTCTCTTTTTCCATCCTCATTACATGACCATACTATCTCAGTCTTGCTTCCTCTACTATCTCATGTACTCCCTGTAACCTCTCTCGTTCCCAAACAACTTTATTCCTAATCATGTTCCTCCTCATGACAGCTAACATGCCCCTCACAAACTTCATTCCCATGGGCTCCACTTTCCTAGTTTCTCCTACATTCACTGTCCATGTTTCTGCTGCATATGTGACAATGGGTACAAAGTGTGTCCTATACAACACTTCCAGGGGACTTCTCTTCACCATAGCAGGTCTCTTAAACACCTGTAGAACAACTCTCCCTCTTGTCCTCTTATCATTCAATCCTCTCTACTTCCACCTTTCTCCTCAATCATGCTTCCAAGATATGTTACGTTATGAACTTTTCTCAGCTCTACTCCATCCAACCTTATAGCCTTACTAGTCCTTATCCTCTTCTTGTCATTACCGCCATTTTGTTATGCTAAATTTCATTCCACCCTCTTTCACTTCCTCATTCCATTCCTTTAGCTGTTCCTGTACTTCCTCTTCCTTCTCTCCCCATTCCATCAAGTCATCAGCAAATATCATGACTTTCATTCTTTCCCCCTTGACAACCATAATATGTTCCTAGTTGTGTTACAAGTTGAACATACCCAGGAACATCTCATCATTGTGACACACTGAACATGCACAGAACATTCTCATTGTTGAGACAAATTTTACCATCTTAAAGCAGACACTATTGTACTTTTATAAATAGTTATTTTAAAGATTAAATTCTTATTATTTTTTTTAACTTAGGATACTTATGTGTGAAGTACAATCAAATATCCATACTATTATTTTAGTTAAATTTCATAATGTATGTTTAGACTATGGAGTTTGTGAAAATTGAAATACAAACTACACTCTTTTAAATGGTAAAGAAAGGTTAGCTATATTTTTTAATTACTTTAGGATACTTTTATAAATTGAAAGCACGTATGCAAGCACAGATAAGTTATAACAAAAAAAAACCCAGTAATATACAGGATGGCCGAGAAGTCCACTTACCCTTAACGTTTCACCATGGTGTTATTTGTATAGGGTTGGTTGGTGATAGTATTTATATGAATCTTGGCTTAAGTTGGCAATACTGCTTTCAGTACAGTGTTGCGGAGAGGTTAGTGACAAATGTGTCGGTTCCAAACACCAACACATGAAGCAACTAATTGTTGTGTTTCAAGATTATTTTAATAAGGTTCGTAAAGTGACAGTTCTTGATTGGGAAAAACATGCACTTTCTTCAGGTTGTGTTTAAGACATACTAGAGAGTGGAATAAAAAAAAGACGTGATTGGAAACATATGCTGCCGTTGATTTGATTGTACAATCTACAGTGAAATCAACTTGTAAACAAATTACTGAACTTCGTGTACTGCGGTCAACAATGCAATATCATATGAAAAAGGAATTGCAAATTAGGCTGTTTTGACCGATGTTCGTCAATGAATTATCGGATGGAGACATGTAACTGCACGCTGCAGCCTGCCTTACTTTGTTTGCACAAATTCCATATGCAGTTCCCTGCACAAAGATGACGTTTTTTCCAGTTCCCGCACCAGAAATGTTTTCTCCTGGAATAAAGAAAATCCTAATTTCATGCTTGAGTTACAAGTGCACCACAAGTAATGGTATGGGCTGGGATGACATCATCTCATTTGTTCAGACGATAAATTTTTGATGGGTACATGAATGGCAAAAATTATTATCAATTGTTGGAAAGTTAATCATACAGCTTCAAGAGAGGGGTATCCTGGAGCGTGTGTAGCTACAACAAGGTGGGACACCCGATCACTTTGCTCTTAATGTGTACACATTCCTTAATGAGCATCACCAGCCTCATTAAAATAGCCACCATGAAGCCCTGACCTTATCACTATGATTAGTAATCAAGGCCTATGTTGGTACACCACAAATGAAGAACTGCGCAACACTGTGGAGGATGCCTTTCAAACCATCACACCAGACATGTCAAAGAGGATGTGGAGGCATTTGGGTTTGTGTGTACGGCATTGGTACACACACAAACCGATTGTATTCTTGTAAATAAAACTGCATTAAAATCAAATTGTATAATATGATCAAATCTTTAAATAAATTTTACTGTGAGAATGGGGACTTCTCGGCCAGCCTGCTATGAACAAAGTACTTAATACAATTAAGTTTTGTTTATGAAACTTTGTACACAATAACATACAGTGCTAAAGCTAGCAGTTATAAGATCATGTCCTACAATTACCTCAAGCACGCACCATGTCACTACTTCATTCCAAAATGTTCATCACAAAATTCTTTAAATACTTATGATGTTTCAGTCCTGGTAATCCTCTAATGAATACATCCGCCATCATATCATCATTTTGCAAATAATGTAATGTATCTGAACTCTGTTCGAGTGCTTCCCTAATGAAGTGATGGTTTGTATTAGGCTCTTTAATGGAACATAGGGCTCTTCACAAGTTTTTGGGCTCCCTGATTGTCATTGTAAACTTGGATAATTTCTTCCCTTCCCAATCCTAGTTCTTTCAGGAATTTACTTAAATACATTATTTCCTTTACAGTTTGAGTTAATCTCATGTATTTGGCTTCATTAGTTGGAAATGTCAGTCTGCTGTTTATTCGCCTTCCAAGTCACTGCTCCATTTGCAAGAACAAAAACAAACCCTGTGTAATATCTTCTATCTTGTGTACTTAATGCTCAATCGCCATCCCTTAACAATTATTTGAGCCTTTCTTGTTATTGTAGGATCTAACTAGATCTAATCTAGGCTCATAATTTCACGCAGTTATTGTAGAATCCTTTTGTCACAATCCAATGCTGTTTTTGGTAACAGCTGTTAAATTAGCATAGAAAGATGACTGATAAGTCTATATCTGGTCTCGTACATCAAATTAAATATTAACTCTCTGAAAGGATAGTTTTCTGGTTCTTCACTTGAACTATTTTCAGCTTCCACTAGCTTCATATCCAGATCCATTGGCATCTTAGTAGGCTTTGAATTCTCCATTCCAAACTTCCTAAAGATATCTTCATGGATCCATTTTCCTGGTTTAGTTCCATTCTCAGATAATATTTAACATTTTATATATCCTTCACTTGAAAACAGTCTTTGAAATTTTGCCTGAATTCAGAAAGCTAATTGATTATAATTACTACCAAATTAGCTCTGACTGGTTGATAGCCAAAACTAAATCAGAATGAGCCTTCCGGTCAGTAACACCCCAGACCTTGGCTGCCATTTCACTTGTCCCCTCAAACACACTTCACTTCGAAATATTTCAATTTATGATCACAAAACTTGACAATCTGGGCCTATAACCTGTTGAGAATATGCAGATTATTCTGTGGCAATTAAAATACAAATGACACTTTGTTAACTGGTAGAAAAAGGTTTGCTATATTTGTAAAATACTTTAGAACACTTTTTGTTATTGGAAGTGTGGGCACTGGTCAAGCATATACGTTTTTAAAAAAACCAATAGAAATGGTGCTATATACACAAAGTACTTAATAAAATTAGGTTTGTTTACGAAATCTTATATATAGTAACAGACAGGGCTGAATCTTGCTGTTATAAGACCATATCCTACAATGTATAATACAAATAAAGGAAAAATTGCTCTAAATAGCTGTACATATTGAATTAAAAAATGAAATGAGGGTAGAAGGCCCATGCCTACACACTTACCAGAAAACAGCAGGCCTTTAAGTTCACAACTAAAACACATTATTATGTAATTTTCGAAGTGCATCAGTCCCCTTCTTCAGCAGAAGGGAGGCCTACAATTTTCTGGTAAGTTTGTAGGGCTAGTAGGCCTTCTATCCTCCTTTCATTGTTTAATATAATGTATAATATTATAAGTTAGTTGTAGCAATTTATTCAATTTTAGAGATGTTTTTTGAAGACACCTCAAAACATCAGAAGATTTCATGCTCTAATCACCACACCACTGTTTGTGATGTCAGCAATTTCAAACTTCTATTTCTTTGGAGATGTTCCAATTGGAAATATATATTGGAGAAGACTGTTTGAAGGTCAGTACAGATAAGTTTGGTTTATGAACACCTCAACCCTTGTTTAATTGAGCTCTCAATATAGTATTAAATTGTATTTTGGTGATGAATTCTCCAACTTAACTAAATGGAAATACAATCATCTTTAAAGATTGTCATTAAAGCAAACCTACCTGACAAATTGTTATCACTCCAAGCACTAAATAACATAAATATCTTAATGTACTCTGCCTGAAGCATATTACTATGGCCCAATAAAGTTATCATGGGATCTTTATGATTGTTAAACCTGCTATATTTATAAAAACACACCGAGAACTCATTTATCTAGAAACCATTATAATGAGGGCTGGTGCAAGGATTTGATTAAAATTTTCACCCCACTACTAGTTTGTATAATAAAGATAAAGTGTACTCACTGCATGACGATAATTAATGATAATGTACAAAACAAATATTAAAAATAGATAAATAAAACATAAATGTAGGGCTCCTTTCCCCTCTTTAATCAAGGTTTGTAAAAATATTATCCCTTCTTCGCTTCCTCCTCTCTTTTAATTAAATATCATTGTGATTTGTCAACAAAAAAACAAAAGGGATTATGCTGTTAGTAATTCTTTTCTAAAAAATATATATTCTTATTTCTTAATATTATATAAATAATATAAATATATTATAATATACTAGTATTTGGATTAAATTTCTTTGTTTCAAAATAATTATTAGCTTATTTGAATTAAATGTATTTTTTAAACAATAAAAAATCTACATTGTATTGTAAATGGCCCCTAGAACCTTTGCGCCCGCCTAGCTTACCTTAATGACCCCTATAACCCTTGTACCCTAGGCAACTGCCTTGGTTACCCTAATGGCCCTTAGTACCCTTGCACCCTAGGCAACTGCCTAGGTTACCCAAATGGCCCTGGCTCACAGCCAAGTTATACACCGGATACACAGCCTTACGGTAGTTTTGCCACACTCTTTCAAACGGGTAGAGCTTTACATATCCAGTGATAACAGTGCTTCCAAGTGGGAATTTAAAACAACTCTATTTCATACGAGCTGAAAGCAAATTTGTAAGATTGGTTGTCTGTCCAATCACACTAGTTCAAGACACAGTTTTGGAAATGTATTGGTAAGTGAATTATTAAATAATTTCATTATCAGCTTCTGTAATCACATAGCCTAAGGCATCAATTTTGCAACAGACTGGACTGCCAATAGCTGGGGGTTTGAATTCCAATCAGTTGAACTGTTGGTGCTTTCTTCTAAAACACTTTCGATTCTCCTCAGTATGGGTACATTTCCTATAAATTCTACCTAGCTCATTCCTACACCATTAGTGTAATAAAATTAAGATATGTGTATATAGCCTGAATGGGATGTGTAACGAAGTAATGAAAAAAACTCTATAAAAGTGAATTAAACTTAAGTGTGAAAATGAAGATTATCTGCATAGACACGCTCTTAACCCATTCCCTGGCGTGGATGTTGAACAATGTCTTAGTTTGCCTGAACGTTCCTTGGTGCTGGTGTTGAAAAATGTCTTGGTTTGGATGAACTTTTCCTGGTGTGGGCGTTGAACAATGTCTTGGTTTGCCTGAACGTTCTTTGGCGCGGGCATTGAACAATGTCTTGGTTTGGCCGAATGCTCCCTGGTGCAGGCGTTGAAAAAGTCTTGGTTTGGCTGAACGTTCCTTGGTGCTGGTATTGAAAAAGTCTTGGTTTGGATGAACTTTTCCTGGTGTGGGCGTTGAACAATGTCTTGGATTGGCTGAACATTCCTTGGTGCTGGTGTTGAAAAAGTCTTGGTTTGGATGAACCTTCCTTGGTGTGGCTGTTGAACAATGTCTTGGTTTGGCCGAATGTTTCTTGGCGCGGGCGTTGAACACTGTCTTTGTTTGCCTGAACATTCTTTGGCATGGGCAGTCTTGTCCTTCTTTTCAAAGTGTTGAGAAGTTTCACAAAGTCTATTATTTTTGTACTAAGATTAAATTTGGTACATGAAGAATGTTGCGTAATGAGTCATTTCCATTTAAATTTGCCTAACTTTTTAATGTTCAGTTACGAATTAATTTGTGTACATTGTTTTGTTTTGTAAATGTGACCAAATATAAAAAAAAAAAGTACAAATCTGAGTCAAGCACTGGTGGCATAGCAGCAGGTGTGTGTGTGTGGGGTGGAGGTCCACTTTATCCCCATGTAAAGAATTTCCCCTCCCGATTTGAATAAACTCGCCCTCTCTAGATTTATTTCACTCCTCTCTGATATTCCTGAATATTAAGCTCAAAAATTGCTTTGTGTCAAATTCCAAATAGCTTCAGGCATTCATTTTTCAAATAGTTGGAAGAGGCCCACTCTAAATAGCTTCTGGATGCATCTAAGTTTCCAAAATAATAATACTTAGCACTGCTTCTTACTACCAGTTCGGGTTATATACTTAAGTACTAATTACGATAGTGGATTAAGATTTGGGAAGGTTAAATATAGAATAAGTGAACCTGCATTTGCATGGAGGGAGAGTGGAAAACCCGCCCCAGTTCATTCGAGCGAGATTCGAACTTTGATATTCGTCCTCGGCAGTCAAGTTCAACATAAAACTAGTGCTTAAGCTAACTAGGCCACCGAGGCGGATAATTTTCCAAAATATTCCAGGCAAACACCACTGTAATTGGTTTAGAGGAATATTCATATTTAAAACAAATATCTGGAGAAGGACCACTTACTATAGCTATTATAAGTATTAAAGTCTTCGTATATTTATAATCTCCATTTGATTTTACTTGAAGTTGTTTAACTTATGTTGTGTTTATAACCCTTTTTGGACCCCAGATATATTTGATATAGTCACTCACCAGTTTACTTAAACAATTATTGGAAATTTGCCAAGACCCATCTCATAAAAACTTTATTTCTTCATTTCATGACCAAGACAATTTGTCTAAAAAAATTTACTCTAGTACTAATATATAAGTGTTTAAAAATAGAGCCTTCAGGGATCATGTTATTTTGTCAATGCATGCATGAATACGTATTGCACTTTTAAAATATTGAAAACAGTCTAATAAAAACTGCAAGCTGTATCAAAATTATAAGTGTTCTTGATTTGGTGGCCATCTGTTGGATCATTTTTCTGATGAAGATTCACACAAAACCCAAATTAATAGATGTCACCCCCACAGTTTGAAATATCTTTCTGGATAGTTTATATTGATGTTTATTTGATTTCAGGATCTTGGCAAGGAAACTGCACACTATTCCTGTTATCATACTGTTGCTGCCAGGTTTCGATTGAAGTAAAAAACAGGGAAATCAATAAAAAAGTAAAACACAGCTAATAGATTATTTAACATTTTCTTGTAACTATACAACAGCTGAATTCAAATTGTCTGTAAAAGTACTGATATTTATTGAACCATTCTCCGCCAAAGCATAATGAATGTATTACCTTTTGAATAAATGCTATACTTTTGATATAGAAGCAGTAGTGTATTTTATACTTAACTGTCCCACATAACATTGATTTAACACATCACACGTTATCAATAATATCATTTAAAGGTATATAACAGTTAACATAGTTATTTTTTGTATTAGAAATTCAGTTTTATAAAATAGTGAATTTGACCTCTATATATATATATATATATA